>VBVR01000023.1:86252-108029 GCA_011638315.1 Tetramorium parvispinum
ACATTAATAATAATATTTTCAAAATAATAATAAATTAATATTAATATTTGTTTTTTATAACATAGTTATGTAAATCTGAAGTTTTCACAGTGTATATTCTCGTATAATTACATCAATAATGATGTTTTCGAAATAATAATTAAATAAATGAGTAATTATTGATTTTCTTTATTTGTTTAAAATGATATTTAATAACAATATTAAAAACCGATGTACGGAATATGGGCGATTCAACAAATTTTTAATAAAACATTTAACGATAATTTCGCAACAAGAGGCACACACATGTGACTGATTTAAATGGCTGATATGATTCTACTCTATAATATTTTTTATTCCATTTCAATTTTTGTTATCTATCCAGGAGGATTTTTCCCTCACGTTTGCCAGCCGGATACTCACGTAGTGACGCACCAATGTGCATCGCAGCCAATAACGAATCCATATCGGCCCGTCTTTCAGAGCCTACCACCGACTCATCCCGGCTGCGGCCAGCTGCCGCAGAACATTTTGGACCAGATTCGTGCGTGCGTTAGCAACGCCGCGCCCATTTTCATTCTGCCCGGCAACTGCCAACCATCGCCGACATCTCAGCAGCAACAACAACAACAGCAGCAGCAGCAGCAGCAGCAGCCGTTCGTACCTCCTTTGACACCTCAAATAGCGTCCTTGCCTCCAGCGGCGTATCCACCGAGCGGATTAACTTACCCCACCGCTTGTTATCCGCCACCGCCGCCGTTCTATCCCTATCCCATGCCTCTGCCGTTTTGCGATCCGTACATTCGCACCCGTGAGGCCAATTGCGGATGCTGCCGGAAAGGAGATGTTGACTCGATGGAGATCAGAAACGTCTTACGCGCCGGTTGTCGTTATGATGCCACCGATCCGGATCAGCACCGTTGCACGCCCACCCTCGACGATACCATCTGCTCAAAGAGCAACTGCCCGTCCTCGTTACATCTGCAAGCACTGGCGTCTCAATTTCTGTCGATGCAGGGCATTATACCGTGCGCCGCCACTCGACTGGTGTTACGTAAGGTGCCGGGTTCGAATGTCACCACCACCATGGAGGACACGATAGCAAGGGCGCAAAAGGCGATAAACGTTTTGACGAAAGATCAACTGTTGTCGGAAGCGAGGAACGCGCAGCAAGTGAACGTGCTGATCAACCTGCACATGACGGCCAATCCGCCACCGAATATCATCCCGATTCTCACCCTGGTGCAGCTGAAGATGAATCTGTTGAAGGCGCAGGTCGAGGGGCTCGTCAATCAGAAGATAATGGAGATTCAAGGGGTTGGAGTGGAGGTAAAATTATTGGAGATTTTAATTGCATTTGTAATATATTATATTTAATATATTTACACTTATTTTTACTTTCTGCGTCAAGGTGGAGACCGATCTCATAGACCCCACAGTCCTCGCCCTCAAATCTGACGCTGAGCTGCGGGACTTCCTCGCGGCGCTGCGGCAGAAAGAGTGCGACGAGCGAGTGAATGTCAACTTCGCCCCGTACCGGTCGCAGCGGGCAATCGCGGAAACCCGGCTGAGCAACGTTCAAAACAAGATCCGCCAAGTGGAGGCGGAATTCGATCGCAGGCGGTGCGCGATGCTGCCGGCGCCGACGCTGTCGACGCGCGTCGTGCAACAATTCTCCCGGCCGTGTTACTCGGCGAGATTCGAGGATCCCAGGAGGCTGTACAGCACGTTGCCGCCAGAACCCCCGCGTTCGCCAGACCCGTTCACCTACGTAAAACCGCGGAGCCCCAAGAGGCTATTGCTGAAGCCGTGCACGGATAAGCCGAAAACTGCTGCGCCGCCCGTTGCCGCTCCGGCAGTCGGCACGCGCAACCCTCCTAAAAATCCGCACAATGGTACCGCTGCCGAAGAAACATCCTCCGCGAAGGAACCCCCCGCGTCTCCCGAACGGCAGCCCTCCAGCACGGAGAACTGTGCGTGCTGCGACAGGACGACGTCCGAGGAGAGCGTCGGCGAGGCTAAAAAAAAACTCCGACCGAGAATCATCGAGATAGACGCGGCGACGATCGGTGATATCGAGGGATCGGAGCATGAGATACCGCCCTTGATGAACCTGACGTCGCATGTCTGCGTGAGGGGCGATGTCACGGAGGAACGCGAGGTGAATGCGCGAGGACGCGGCGAAAGAAGCGAGACCAACAGAATTCCGTGCGGCCCAAAATGTTGGATGGCCGAGACATACGTCAATGTCGTCGACGACGAATCGGTGAGGACTTTAACGGAATCTGAGAGCGACACGGTTACGCTCGGCAAGAAGATCGATGCGGAAGACGTTTACGAGCCGCGAAATGCGGTCGAGATTCGAAGCTGTGATCGGACAATGGATCAGTCGGGATGTGCGAGTTCGTCGAACTCGCGACATTTTGAGAAACAAGCAGAAGATGAAATCACAATTTCAAGAAAAAATAACGCGATTGGGAAGCGCGATATCGAGGTTGAGAGTTCGCGAGCCGTCTCGCCACCGGAAGTTGATCGAAAAGAGGCCACAACTACTGCGGAAGTTGCAAATAAAGATCCAACTTCGAGTGTGCAGAAAACGAAAAGCAAATTGTCGGATGGCATATGTACTTCATTATTAAAGATTGTATTAAAACCGAAGAAAGAGAAGAGCGAGGATGAACAGAGAGAGGAAGATAAAAACGGCGAAATCTTGTCACCAATCACGGATGCGAAGGTGAAACCAAGCACAAGTGAAATACCAATGAGCAAAATCAAGAAGATAAGATTTCACATTGTCTCGTTGATGACGAATATTGTGTACGATGAAGACCACAAATATGGAAGAAAACAAGAGCTCGAGAAGGAAACAGCGTCAGATAAAAGAGAAATGAGAGGAACCACTGATCCGGATATTGAAAAATTAAATAATCGCAATTTGATAGAAAATCTTCCAGGATCCACCGTTGAGCACAATATTACCGGAAAAGATCATTCGGAGAATACATTTCCAAAGAGATTGAATCTTCCAAAGCTCTGCTTCGATCATCAATGCCAAACCGTATTTAAGGAGGATAAAAATACAACTGCTGCATTGAGAGCGAATGCATTTCCTCCGTTCAAAAATCTGCATAAATATGTAACAGGTAATCGGTTTCTTTATATTGGCATATTTCACAATTATTTAGAGAGAGTGAGACAGAATAATTTTTCACGTTTCCGTTTTATAATTTGCAATGGCTTTCCATTAGTCTGCGTCAGAATATACTTTTAGAAATTGCACAGTTCTGCGAAGAATATCAAGTATAAAATAGAGTTTAAATCAAAATTTTTTTTATCCAGATAATGAGAAAAACGGAGACGACGTAGGAACTTATCCAAGTCCGATAACGAAAGCAGGAATTACGGCTACAAAACGTTTATCCCGCTGCAATGATGTCACAGGAAGTACCTTAGAAACTCTTTGCAAGAATAACGTGCCTTATCATTCCGACGTGGAATTCGAGGGAAACGTAATTTCGAAACTATTTTCTGTCATTAGTAACCACGTGATCGCATTCATCAATAAAGTAATTGCAATGAACGGAAGATTGTTATATTCGATTCGTAACGCGATATTCTGTCAAAGTTTAAACATTGATGTCCTCAGAAGAGACATTCCGATGAGCGATTATTCTGAATTAATTTCGAAAGATTATGAATCATCCGCTAGTACCTCACGTTATCCTTCCGGCCTGAATAATAAAACTCCCAGAATTAGTAGACACGATTTTCGCGATGCAAGCTTATTATGGATTTCTAAAAAAAAAACATCTAATAGAATACGAAAAATAAAACATGCAATAATTGAAGATAAAAAAAATAGCACAAGATATTTATTGATCGGTACATCACGTCACAATCGTGACTTGATACTGACGCGTGATTTGGGTCGACCTTACAAAGTGCAGAAGAGTCTCTTGATACGTAGTCGATTGAAAAATTCTCTAAATTCGCAGGATTATCTGCGTCCTTTTTCTCTTTTGAAACGTACTGGGGAAAATGTACTTGAATCTCGTCAAGCGAAACGTAACGAAAACGTAGGAATGATCAAAGAAAGCGAAATACACGAACTGAAGAGTAGCGAAAAATTCTGGACATTATCGGAAATTGTAAAAATAAACAGAATTCACGATAAAATATCAGAAATGAGAGAATATGATGAGTTTGAGGAAAAAATTTTAAATGACTATTCGTATGACGGTATTAAAAATAATAACGTATCTATTGTGCAAGAACATAAAATCGTTGATAATACAATCGACAGTGAACTCGTGATAAACGTTCACGATTATCTTGAATTGCAAACTGAAATAAATACGAGTACATATGAAAATCGTAGCGAATGTTTATTGATATCTAGTAACTGATGAAAATTTAGGATAATACTAATGATACTAACAATTAGGAATTATAAAGGTAGGTTCCGATGCTACATCTTGCTGAGTGTCGATTAAAGTACGCAACTGTAGTGTAACTTCTTTCCTTTATTAATAACTTTTATTCTTTCATCAGTGATCTATTCTTTCGTCATTATAGCTGTCTAATGAGAAACTTTAGAATTGTGACGTAGCAACAGTACGATGATAAATATGTTTCAATGCTTTCCGAGAACCATTCATTCCAGACTCTATAAAGAGTTGCAAGAATGGACAAAGTATCTGTCACAAATTCCACATACACTCGGCATACTGTTACAGTGTGAACACATGCATGTCAAGTACAGTTTAATTCCCTTGCATGATTTTGCGATCTTTTTAATTTATTAATATATATATATATATTATAGATTTCTTACATTCTAATCGATCGATTATCAGTAAAAAATAAACGGACACATTGGTTGTCATAAGAAAACTAATATCGCAACAACGAAATCCCGTGTATATATCAAAATACACAAGTAACAATGTCTCACACGCGACATTATTTTATATATATGTATATATAAATATAATGCTCTTCAACGAATAACAAGATGTTTTATCTTGGATTTGAAATGTCAGAGACGAAATGGAGATGAAATTGGCATTTTACGTGAGTAATACGAAATTTATATTTGGAAGAACTCATGTGTATTCGCAGATTGTAAATACATACAAATATTAAACTCCGCAATGAAAAAGCAATTCAAGATATCAGTTAGAGCCATATTAATACACATTATTAATACGCGTACCTCAAGTACATATTGTAATATCAAAGTTACAAACGGACCATGCTTAAGATAAATACGTTCTAAATTTCTTACAGAACTAACCGCAGACTGAAGAGACACTTGTGGAAGAGAAAGATCGAACCTATTGTTGTGAAATATTTCATCAGTCAAGACAATCTCTGCTTCTATCGTGAAAGATTTCGTTTCAAGGAACTGAGTGACCACGTCACTTTTCAAAGTTTAATAAATTATTGCATAACACAGTGTTGATTTAATACACAGTATTTCATGACTGTGTTACATAGATATATATATATATATATTAAATACCTTGATATTTAATGAAAAAAATTTAATATTTTTTTAAATTATGTTGCATACAAGAATTTCATATCTACAATTTCACAGATCTTGCTACCACCTGATATATTAAAGAATAAATATTTGATCTTCTCCGTAGCTCATGGCTACTATTTAGCGAAATACGGCCGTCAAATAGTCACAATTAGTCCGTTCTTGTTGGCAGAATATTTAATGAAAAATGAACGATTACAAAACAATAGTATAGAAAATACTGCCATAAGATCATGAATGATATAATTATTTTTAACGTTGTGCAGTTATGTATGGACATATAGTATGTCTCAAATATAAACAAAGGAAAATACAGTCATTTTTTTGTTAATGAATATCAATCTTCTCTTAATCAATATCAATTGCTCTTGAAACTTTATCCTTTTTCGATGAATAAATTATATACAAAAATATTTACAGTGAGATACATTCACTCCACTAATGCAGTCAAATATTTAATGAAAAAAACTTAAATAATGATGTATATTGTAATTGTAATATAATTTAGTTAAAAATTAATACTTCTTATGACAAATCTTTGATCAAAGAAACTTTAGCAACTAAACATTTAAGTTTAATTACTTGCAACATATAACTATAATTGCTTAGGCAATTTTTCATAACAATATAATTTGCAAATGAAATTTTTTTACACATTTCAACAAAAAACGAAATGCTATCCAATTAAAACTAAACAGATGAGATTGTGAATAGCATATAACGTAGCATGTTATAATTCATCTAAATTTAATGTAATGTATATAATACGTAATTTTTACTTGTAATATAAAAAAAGACTTGAATTACCTGAAAAAAATTGTGCAGTCACGAAGCCATTTTTATCATCACCATAATAGACTTCAAATGCAACTATCGAAAATTAAGTAGTAGGCAAATTACGCATTTTTTTAATTTGTTGATTTTATCCCGAATATATTCGGATTTCATTATGTACAAGTTGAATTTCCTGATCGAGAACGTCAACTTGGACAAAGGCACGATTGACCATAGGTAATGTTTGTGTGTGCAAAATATTGCTATATAAAAATTAAAGTTCTCCCCACACATTTCAAGAACTAAAGTAACAATAAATATAAGCAAAGCAAATACTATTTTTTGTATACAATGTACAATCGAAGTCCTGTCACTTTCTTTCTTTTCTAACAGAAACATTCAAAATCACTATTTTCGTCCTGAAAACGAGAAATTATTCGGGCATCCCAGTCCCTGTTTTTTTTCAGTTCTCGTTCAAGTTTATTTAAGTTGTATTAAATTCTTTCTTAATTCACGCCTTTGGTGTACTCAGCTCTCAATTGGCCGAGTGTCACTTTTATATCGTGAAAATTCGGTCTCTTTTCTGGCTGTAAATCCCATGCCTGAGGGGAGTAGCATATCTGAGTAAAATATAATACAATATACAATATAACAAATAAAAATGTAATATACCTGTTTCATAATATCGTAAACTTCCGCAGGACATCCATCTGGCGGTTCCATCTTGTATCCTTTTTCTACGCACTTTACAACATCAGCTAAAGGCTGCAATTAATAATAACGTGAAGAAAAATATATCGTGTATCTCGTAAAAAAGTTTGGTTAAGTAACAATATTACTTACAATTCGCGGGTACGGCACACGACCAAAGGAGTAGATTTCCCAGAGAAGAATTCCGAAACTCCACATATCAGACTTGTTTGAAAACTTCTGGAAACAGTAATATGATACATAAGTATATCAAGTATATTTTTTTTATTCGTCCAAAACTACAAGTTATAATATACTTACGTTTTGTTTTAGAGCCTCTGGTGCAGTCCATTTGATCGGCAGTTTTCCACCGTCGAGAGAAAAGTTTTCGTCCCGCGCTAGACCGAAATCGGATACTTTGGCAGAATTATCTTCCGCTACAAGAACATTTCTCGCCGCTAAGTCTCGATGCACAACGTGTCTGGATTCCAGGTACGCCATACCAGCACATGTGTCGCTACGATATATCAATTGTGCAATTAATAATACAATTTACAATCGGTAGATGACATTTGTCTTCGCTTACGTACTATGCAAAGTTAATTTGATCCTTTTTCGAAACGTGCAATCTTCCTCTCGACCGTAAATAATCCACCAGGGATCCCTTACTCATATACTCCGTAACCAGGTACATGTGTTGATTATTAAAAACCAGACCGAGTAATTTAACCAGATTGTCATGAATCAACGAGGTCATTAAGCTCGCCTCGGCCAGAAACCTCTGTGCCGCTTCGCTGTTATCCTTCAGCATTTTCACTGCGACTCTTTCCCCTCGATAGACACCTAATAGCACATCCCCGAATTCTCCCTTTCCGATACACTCCCTTAATTCTAACTCGTGAGTCTGAATCACCCAACCGGCTTCTACAAATGCCTTTGGGTCCACGCAAAAGTCTTGCTTGCCCTGTTTCGGCAAAGATTTCGTTAGCTGCGTACACAAACCATCCGCGTCCTGCTCGTAATGCTCAACCAAGAGTGCCAGATTCTCAAAGAATTCCTCGTCATCGATCGTTAACTGGTTGTTTTTATATTTCACCCTATAATGCTGTACACGCCCTTGGTAGCATACGCAGAGCGTGTAATCCCCAGGAAAATTCGTCGACTCTCGAACTAGAAACAAACCATCCTCTCGTGGTCGCAATAATCTTTCTGCCGTTTCCCTCGAGATCTTTCCGTGAAACCATCTGCATAGAAAATAAAAAAAAACATAACTTTGAGTGACATAATATAGCTTTAATTATACTTTTATAATAGCGAATATTCGATTCATCGTGTATCTCAAGATTCTTCTAAATTCGTTACAGTTATCAAGCTAAACCATTAATGATACGTACGGCATCGCATTCAGTTTCACTTCGTGTCGTGGATTAGCCGGCAATGCGGTAGTGTTTGCGCCCGGATTAATAACATTCGAGGTAAGAATCACCGGCGAGGACGTGGTGTTCATGTGCGTCGTGATGTTGGAGGTGGTGACACTCGAATGCGTCGTCATCGTCGGTGATACTGGATGGGACGGAATGCTACCTGCAGTCAGGTTGGAAGGAACGCTGTTCTGCTGTTGCTGCTGCTGTTGCTGCTGAGTGTTGTTTTGTATGAGGGGGTGGGACGTTACGTTTGAAGGAATAGTGTGATGATTTTGATTGCCGTCGAGCTTCGCTTGCCGCGCTGGCGCTGACACATTCGGGTATCCGCCACCCGCATTGTGGTACGTTGGCATGGCAGCTACCACACAGTAGGCTCTATCAACCTGCAAAGATGAACGAAGTGCATTCATGAATCTCAGACATCATTTATCAGCCCGCCTTCATTAAATAAGACACTTTATTGATGTTCTATCCATAAGTACATTCATGACTCGTGTAAAAGTAATGCAAGGGATAAAATAAGAACACGAAAATGATAGAAGCATATAACAAAGTACAGTTTTCTAACTTCTTTCAAAAAGATATAAAATTTTTTAATATTTTTTATGATTAATACAGACAATACTAATATTATCAAAATGTATAATAATTTCTATTAATCGGTCAATTTTACGTTTTACATTTTTTTATGGACTATATATTTTAGAATTAATAACATTAATAACAATCATCTTTCTATTTTCTACTACATTGAATATCGAATTAAATTTGTTAAACAGCCACATGTTCGACAGATCTTCTCAACTGTTACACGAGAATCGTCAACTCGAGAAGCCCACAACTGAAGTGCTCTCGGCAAGGAGCCGGTTCTACACGCGCGGAATTCACCGGGCGGAACAACAGAGGGTTCGTCCCATAAAAATACAGGCGAAGGTGCCAAGCGATCGACAATGTTTACAGCGGACGACGACTCAATTATTCCGGGCGCGGTGTAACGCGCGGAAGCGATAATTAATAAAACTAGTTAGGCGAATTGAGCCCGATGCATATTCAGCTGGCATACATATTCGGTAAACCGCGCGTCGGGTTTTAATATACAGTAGTTAATCTAAGTGGCTATTGTTTCAAGGCGCGTACACTATCGCGATGTTCATCCGCCGTATTACGATGCGCAGCACGACCGTACATGGAACGTGTATGATAGGTGAGTCACATCATCAACCGTATGTATTTTTTCTTCGCGACGATTGTAACGCGAATAAAGCGTGGTAGACTAGGCCTATAATTATCCCGCCTATAATTATCTGACTAAGCGACATACAATGTCCACGCGAAATAAATATATTTCCACGCAAATAAAGAGTCTGTGGCGAGAAATCATTCACTTTGGCAAAGTATATTCGACTATACGTTTCCTTGCGTTTCAGGAACAGAAGCATCGGATAAAATCAATTTGTCGAGACGACGCGAAAGACGCGCGGAAATATTCCTGCTGGCCGAGATGAATGAAACATAGGAAGCGTAGGAAGCGCTTCGTAACGCAGGAAAATAGCTTTTAAAGGAAATGCTTGTCGGCTGCGGATTCCCGACGATTTCCCAACGCTATCCGCATTATGATCAAACGCGATAACAGGAGAAACAAATCCATCGCACCGGCGAATATTGAATTATTCAGGCTGGCTCTATCCTTGGTCTGGCGTCTGCAGAAAAGAAAGAGAGAGAAAAACGAGCGAGTTATGTCACGCGAGAAGGTATAGTTGCAGCGGAACATAATATGCGAATCGCTTGGTTACGTAAGCTCGAATAGTCGCATTTTCTGTCATGTGTCTCCCCGGTATTTCGAGAGACAGATAAGCGATTAGCGTCGCGGAGAGAATACACGACACGCAGAAGAGAAGATGTCAGACGAAATCGTTTATTCTGGAGAGGAAAAAAATATATAACAATGTGCCGAGCTTAGGACTATATAATTCGTGTCTACGTCGTCCTTTACAACGGGCACGTATAAAAAGCACGATAAGCACAAGGCATAAAAGTTAAACGTCCGGTTTTATGGGTCAGATATATATAATGGAATCGCCTTCTCTCTCTCACTCTCTCCCATGAGTTAAAATGAAGTTTTATAAAAGCCAAAAAGAAAAAAAGGGCGGTATCACGCCCGACAGGCGCGAAACGCCTTGAATATCAATATCGAATCTGGATGCAAGGTGCGTACATGTAATACACGTTCCATCGCGCTTGTCAGGTACCCCGGCTGCACGGCCGCATAGATTTCAAGCTAATGAAATTTATTATCGGCTGCACGCGACGTTAATTCCTACCGGTGTGTAACATATGTAAAAAAAAAAAAAAAGCTGTGCAAAATTGTTCTATCGCGTGTGGCGAGGTGTTTAAGAGTTACGTGCTATATATCTGCAACCGTTTATGACTCAAACTATTTATGTCTCCAATATCTATGATTCAGAGAAAATGCGCGTCTTCCGAAACTTTGTGTACGTATAGCGCGAAAGTATGTTAAATAAAAATATACAGTCAGTATTGCGGGAATAAAAATTATTCGCGACTAACAGAGAAAAACTATTTTAGAAATTTTATTATAAATAAAAATTCTGCTTCGATTGTCATGTTTTATGTTAACACAATATCCGTCCACAATACCACAAGAAAAGCATGCATCGTACTTGATGCTGTAAATAGTTTGTTTATCATTTTTATATAAAAAATGCACGCTTCATATATTTTCATTTTAGACTGACGACTGCTTCGTTTTTTTTTGCATGGCAAAGTGGCTGAAATTCTATCTGAATTCACGTCTATCAGAGAAACGCAACACAAGACAAATATTCTGGAAAGCAAATATTCTCGCGCGCTCAGCTAGCCGCGAAGAGAAGCGAGGAAAAGAAACTTCAAGAAGCCTCGTTACACGACGACGATACTCAACATGCATACATATAAAATATCTCACAACGCCCGGGGGAGATAGGCAGCGCGTTGCAGTCTATGTTAATTTCAATAGATTACGCAGTCACGATAATTATGTGGTTCATACGCATTTCAAGGCCGACTCGGAAGTGTCTGTTTATATCGATGTTTTTTTTCGAACTCCAGCTCGTGATTCACTATTGGAGAGCCTTTGTGCAAGCCGCAGACCACAGTCCACGTTGCGTACGTTTTTCTAAGAACGGCGTGGCTTCATTCGCACGTGGAAAGCCTCGTTTATCGAAAAAAAAGACGTTTCCCCATATTTGTGACGCGATTGTGGTCCGTGCGAATACGACTGTGAGCTTTAAAGGATCGAACAATAACCGGAATAACCATGATTCTCATGCTTCCAATAAATAGGGCAAAAAGATCTTTCCGTGAGAGGAACGGTATTGCGAAAAATGCATTAGTAATTCCTTTTTAAAGAATTTTTATAATAAATATATGTTCTTACATATAGAATATATAAAATATATATTCTATATGTAAGTTATGAAATTAAAATATATTTTCCCAAGGAGAGAATTTCTCTTTAGATTTATTATATAATAAGTAAAAAGTTGTATAAAATTCTGAAATACATCCTACAGGTTTTTAAGCTTAATAAATAATCTTTTCTTCTTAGCCAATGTTACAAGAGCCCAACATTTGAAGATGTCAAACAAATGCAATCATTATAACGAGAAGGAGCGTTTCGTATTTGTCAAATACATTACGTACTGAACGAGAATGCTCCACGTGGCCGCGAGGATCCCACAAGATTGTCTATGAAACGAGATTCACGATCGCCGGTTTCGCGAAAGGCGTTTTATGCGAGGCTCGTGCCCGCTCGCATGCCTGGCACGCACCGCGGTCCTATTAATATCTCGCGAGAGAGCGTAAAAGGGCGCAAATGCGAAAAGGTACGCGGGAGGGAGCGTGCGACAGATAGCCGGCGACGCAGAGCGGCAAGAGCGGGTGCGTGCAACAGATTCGCGCCCGGCGAACGCGCTCGTTGTTGCGCGCTCTTTAACAGTACACGTTACTGTACCGTGACCCACCATCGTTTTCCATCTGACGTTGCCCCGCACACATGACTCTCCGGGGGACAAACCTCTCTTCCTCACGCGCGGAACGCTTTCTTCTCGGCTCGCGAGAACTTCCGAGCACGCGACGCGCGGTCGGCAAACTTTTGCGGCAAACAACGCGAGACGAATCGCGAACCACGAGGGACACCTCGCGTGTCTGATCGCGTTGACAGTCCGGATTAGCTCGCTGATGCACAAACGGGACCGCGGGGACTCGTTTTTATTTCATTAGTCCCTCCTCCATCACTGTAATACGAAACATATATTATCGGGGATTAATTCTTCAAGTAATTTCAAGTAATTTAAATTTCTTCTTAACGAAACGTTAAGACAAGACACGCGACTAACTATTTAGTCTTGTAATTAAGAAAGAGACAGTGCAGTGAAAAATAATTCTGGTTAAAAACAGACGAATCAGAAAAATCTTATAATATTGATTAAATATTCTGGTTATTATAAGCTATGAAGTATTGAGTTATATTATAACAACCAGAATTTCTATTATAATAACTAAAATATTTTATCAATCCTACAAGATTTTCTGATTCGTCCGTTTTTAATCAGAATTTTTTTCAGAGTGACACTGAAGAAGGCTTAGATAAAATCACATGTCTTCTTAACTATAAAAATTATATTTGCGTCTCGTCATATCTTCTACTCAATTACTTCTCAAGGTTAATTGTCTAATATAATAATGAAATAAACATTAATAAATTAATAAATTTGTAAAATTACCGTATAAAATTAAACGGATGGCAAATAGTTATACGTTGAAGGTTTATATAGTGCTCTGGAAAGAACAAAATCCCGATCATAAATTGCGCCGCCTTGCATATTCCTCTATTCTCTCTCCTTTATTTTACCTTTATATTTCTCAAATCCTACTTCCATGTTTCATTCATATCTCGGCCCTTAGCGACGTCGACGCGAGCGGAGACGAGCTGTCCGGAGCGACGTAGAGTGTCGGCGCAGATCGTATCGTGGAACGCGAATAGCGCTACTACTGAATAGCGGGATCAGACACCCGGTACTTGACTCGTATAAAGGGAGAATTGAAGTCAATACAAAAAGCAGGGTTTGTCTCTCATTTCTCGAATCCTTCGCCAGCGCGCTTCGCGCGTCGGTAGTGGCGCTAAATAGAGTAGCGTTACTATTACCAAAATAAAATGCGAAATTTTTGTCTTCCGTTTATAATTACGAGTTAATTTCCTCACATTGTCTCGCTCGAAGACAGAGAATTCACGATAGAATAAAAAGATTAATTTAAAGTGAAATATCTCGAAAGCATACCTATGCTTTGCATGGAGTATCCATCTTTCGAAAGTATTGCCCCTCTGAAACAAAAATAAAGCATTATCAGTTACAAACTTACTACAATTCTTTAGCTTATTTCCTAAATCTATTTTAAATATTCTAAACATTGTCATCTTTGAAAATATCCGTAAATTATTTCAAATCATTAGAGTATGCAATAGAATGCAAAATGAATATTGGACCCAACATTGTATTTTCAAAAGACCGCTTGTATTAATAGATTTTTAATAGCACGCATGCCATTTCATGCCAAGAGATGAAAATACGGAATAAAGTCGCCTTTATAAAATGTTCTTTCACGTAATGATCAAAATTATTTTTTTACAGATATTTTTGTAGACACAGCCCTTTTCAGGCTGAATTTAATTAGATAAGAAGCACACGAGGCTCAAGTTCGGCCGCGATTTGGCGGTAGAGGAACGTGGAAAAAATAGGACTGGGAAGGAAGAGCCTTTCCATTTGTGGCG
Organism: Tetramorium parvispinum; assembly: GCA_011638315.1. Classification (NCBI taxonomy): domain Eukaryota; kingdom Metazoa; phylum Arthropoda; class Insecta; order Hymenoptera; family Formicidae; genus Tetramorium; species Tetramorium parvispinum. The sequence goes on from VBVR01000023.1 coordinate 100,498, forward strand.
CGCAATTAAGCGCCGCGCGCTCGCGCGACTGCGTTATTCATCGCCCGTTAACCGTATAATTAGCCAATTGCTAATTGCCCGAGTTCACATGAGCCCGCGCGACCGGGGCCGGTTTGCCCCAGGCCCAGGCGCATTAATCACTTGGTCGTCTCATATGATCTCTTCTCAAATCGAACCAGGTCAACGCAATGTCGGAGAAGAAATATGAAGTGTTTTGGCCAAAGTACAACGTACAATTGTGGCGAAAACTTTACAAGATATTATAAGCGTAAATGATTACAAGATTAATTTTCCATTTCTACATCTTTACAAGCTTCTTCTCTAAACATTACATCAATAAAATCAAATTAAATATAAATTGACCTATTGAAAATCCTTCCATTTCTAAAAAAAAACATTGTTGAAAAAGTGTTATGTTAATTGATATCTGAAATGCAAAATGTGAATATGAATGCAAAATAATTTAAAAATTATATATTCTAATGAATGATTTACAACTCTTGTGATTTTTTTTCTACATTGAGAAATTTATTCTGAATATAATAAGAGGCTGAATAAAATTGAAAAAAATTCCTTGTTTTATAATTGAACAAAATTCATTATGTATTCTATAATAATTCTATAGTAATTCTTATAGTAATTCTATAATAATTCAAGATTACATACTTCTGTTCTTAAAACATTCTTGGCGTAGGCTAAATATGAGAAACTGATTCAACCTTTTAGACTTATTTGTGCGAATAATGAAAAAATTCTGAACTACGAAGCAGACAGTTCAAATTATGTTTAGTTCAGCACACTGTTAAAATCACTGCTAATTCAAAAACTTTTCTACCAGCTTCTCTGCTGATATAACGATATTTGCGAGTGCCTCCAATATAAACATAATTATTTCACAATTAAAACTACTAAATGAGAAAATATTCTCAATAATACAATCAAGCACCAAACTGAATGACAGCAAGAGGAAAAACCTGCGAAGCAGGAGAACGCATTTTTCTCCGCGTTCCCTTCCCGGCCGACCAGTTCTCAGCGTGATTAGCAAAACAGCCGTCCTGAACTTAAAAAACAGACGGCGAAGTCGAAGTCGGTCGGCGATAGTCGAGTCCAGTTCTGTCATTTAAATACCGCCCACTAAAAGCGACAGGGAAAAAAATCACATCCGCAGTCTAACCAAACTCTCCCTCTCACGCGGCGCGCGCGCGCGCGCGCGCGCGCTCGCTCGCTCGCGTGCTCGCCTACTCCTCGCGTGGATCCCGGGAGGTGCGGGAGGCCGCGGATCGCCGGCGTGGATCGACGACGCGGCGTCTCGGCACCGCGACGTTCCGTCCGTCGCGCGCGCGGGCGACTTGACGCGTGATACGCACCTAAATGCGTTTTGCGGCGAGACGAGGACCGTGCGTGCGGGCGGAACGCGGCCGCACTTGACTGCGGCCGCGCGATCGGCCCAGCTTCCTTCGCGGCGGGCGAGGCAGACGTCGATGCGTGACACGCTACGATGGCCGAGCACGTTCGCACGCGCGAATATTCATGCGCGAAGACTGCGCGGCGCGATCGCGAACGCAAACACCTTGCGAGAAACGTCACTCACTCACTCGAGTCCGGCGGCCATTTTACTACGCACGGCCCGGGCGTAGGGAAATATGTTGACTCGCGCACGCCACTCCGATTCTGAACTCCGAAGCGAGCCCCCTCGCCTTCACGCGCGACACTAGTGACAGCAGAATTGTCAACATCCGTCTTTTCGATGAGTTTTGGAACGCAGTAATAAATTATAGAAATGTGATTATTCTCTATGAATTTGCGCAATTAGCGGCAACTGTCCCTGATGGAAATAATTTTGTAATAATTTATGTATATATGTATTTAAGTTTTCCTGGTCTTTAAATATAGATAAAATTAAAATTTTCAATAAATTACATTTTTCTTATAAATTTTCAAAAATTGTAGAAATTTATGGTACGTTGTAAATTATTGCAAATTGTAAAAAATGTTTTTAAATTTTTATAAATCTCTACAACGTTTCATGAACATTTTTATCAGATGTAATAAGTTGTAGAAATGATAGATTGTAAAAATCACAAATATTTACAATTTCCTACAACATTTTATGAATATTTTTATGATTGTAGTTATGGAAGTTGTAATGAGTTTTTTTCTAAATACTTACTTCATCTTGTCAAAGTGAAATTTCAAGTTGATTTTTAATTTAAATATCTCTCATTCACTTTAAAAATATTCAAAAAATTTATAAAATATAATTTACCTGTTGTTCGTACAAACAACAGTAATTTAAGGAATTTCATTTACATATTTAAAATTATCAATTTGCATAATATGATTTGACTCATTTCTCAAAAGATATACGTTCCACTCTCGCTATCCCATCGAAGCGAATATTTTCTTTCGATAATTTTGATTAATTTTCAGAAAGATGCATTTCAATTACTAGCTCCGCACGTTGCTTAAATTTCTTTCGCCTTGAAAACATAAAAAATTATCAAACAGAAAACTTTATGACTATGTTTTCAATTCCCTTTCCCACGAGAATGATAAATAAAATATCACAAATGCGACGTGTTCGATCCGGAAGTAGCCATTTTCAAACGTGAAAACCCCAACACGTCAAGTGTATCTGCATTTTTTATTGATAAGCAAATTGCTTTTATACGGCTCATCATTTTTGTCGTTAAAAAGAAGATATTTCCTCCCTATCATTCCTAAAGATATATCTGCATGAAACGACTTTCCGCTGACACGGTATGTACATACATACATATATAAAATCGTTTCGGATTAGGCGCTCGAATGCGCCGTTTGCGTAAAAGCAGAATTTTCGCAGGTGGCCACAGGCTCGAGCAAAAAATGCAGATTCGGACGTGAAGGAGCGTCGTCCCCTGATCCTCGACAAGTGAAATGTATCACTGACATTTAGGACGGTATTGAACTGTGTTGCTTTGCGTTTCTTCTTCGAGCACTTGCAACGAGAACGGATTTAACCTCTCAGTTCAGGTGGCTCGTGTTTGAAAATTCAATTGCGATTTTCTGTAATCTCGCCATATGGTGATTGCCCTCGCTAGCGACACGAGGCACCTTTGATCATCGTGAGATCTAGCTTTTGATTTTGCTGCGCGACTTCACACTTTCCACGCGACACAATGGCACCGCAATTGCAGATCTTGTCAAACATTCTGCAGGTAAACGTCGCATCTGCATCGATAATTGATAATCGACTTGATAACAATTTCGTTTAAGTTTTCATGATCGCTTGTCATGCTTCTTGTGAGGAACAGTAATTTATGAATATACCTTTTTACAAATTTTATTATTTGAGTGCTACTTGAGATAGTTTCATTTGTACATTTAGGGCTGGTTTTTCCAATTTCTTGGTAAGCTAACTAATAAGTTAAATCATGTGTTTGGTTTTATTTTATCTTCAAATTAGGCAAGTTTAGATATATGATTTAATTATTAGTTAGCTTACCAAAAAGCTGGAAAACCCAGCCCTTAATGAGTAAAATAGTCATTCATGTGAATGTACTTGGTATTTAAATATAATATTTTTAGCGGCTGGAAAACATGGAAACCAGGATGACTGGCTATCTTTATGGTATTATGTTCAATGATACCCTTGTAGTTCTGACATTCAGTATAAGCTCATGTAATGGTGAAGATAAGAACAGCGCAACAGATTATACGGCTCTGCAGTTGAGTCTTCCTGCAGATATATATACCTGCGGTGTATTACATATTGGCGAATGTGAAGAAATAAATCCTGATGTTTTCAAGGTAACAAGAGATCGCTTATATTTGAAGTTTTCTATTTATGTCATATACTCTATCCATTCTTATATTATCCTCATTATTGCGAAAATATGCATTGTATGAGAAATTGATGAACAATGAGATAACACTTATATTTGTTTGTTTAGGATATCGATATTACAGATAATCCATTGCTTTTGAAATACTCGCGTACTACACTGGACATACAAGCATATTTTTATGTACACCAAAAACTGGAAGCTATAAATAATCTCAGCATTATTAGCGAAGATGATCTTGCCCGACAGTTTGTGTATATTAGATTACAAGCGACTCTACCATTGATTGCTCAGGATAGGAACGTATTGGAAGCTTTGCAAGAATCACGAAAAAACGTAAGGGTTTTCTTCTCGGTTAACATTTGTCTAATTTTTGTTTTATAATTATACGTGCCACAAGTTTATCATACAATTTTGCACTGCTGCAGATTGCATCTGGGAAAATAGGAATACATTTTCCTTCGAATGGTGCATACCTCTTCAGAATTGATGACAATTTAAAAGATACAACGTTAAAAGATATTTTACCTGTATCTAAAGACCAGGAGAAACTTTCAAGTGGATCAAGTAATATAAATTATAATATTGGACCTGTGGTATGTATTTGTAGCTTACACTCGTAATACTACTTTAAATAAACATGATCTCGGACTTTTTTTTATATATATTGTTAACTTTTAGAATGTTATACATGCAAATATGTTATTAAAAATATCAAGTGAGAGAAATTCCGAAGAGTCTGTCAGATATGCTCCCGTCTTACAACACGTCAAAAGTACGTACCGTGGAACAATATATATTTTGTTATGATTTGTATATGTTTTGTGGAATCTACAAACATTGCAGATATTATATACAATATATATTAATACGCCATGTTTCTAATTTATCAATATTACATTTGTTGTAGAATCCTTTGAAAGTTTAGAATGCAATTTACATATTGATGCACTATCATTGGTAAACTTGAGTATAAAATCGGCTGAACTACACGCGATTCTAGTGGAATCAACTTGCCGAAACATTAGATTAATTGAAATGCAACAGGAAAATCAGTCTGAAGGTGTAAAATTGCCTACAAAATTACCTGAAATCATGCATTTTAAACCTCGAGGCTGTGGACATTTATTTACAGTAGTATATCCTGGCAATTCTAACGAAGACACAAGTAAGATCTCATCTCGATTACACTTGTTTATTGTCGATCATCCAATATGTTTCACCGCTATTTGATTTTATATCGTGTATCATCACATTGCACAATTAGCATTATCAAATTTTTAATCATAGTAATATATGTGTCATCTATTTGCTTTTATACAGACCAGTCATATAATTTCAGTGGAATATCGTAAGGCTTTACACAAGGCTTTAGCATTAGATTTGACTAGACCATGTTTTCGACGTGGAAATGCCGTCAAATTTGACACACAGGCAAATGAGATACTTGTAAATCCTCATCGGGCTATTTCATATAAAGGTATATATTCATACTCTCACCCTTAAATTTGTTACCATTTGAAATTAAGCAATTCTAACATTTTGCCTTAATTAGTTGTAGGAAAACTCAGTATAGTGGACGGTTTGTATTCGTATCATCATTATATGCAAGATAATTTTGATGACAATGGCTGGGGTTGTGCCTATAGATCTCTCCAAACCATCATTTCGTGGTACAGGTAATAAAATATCAAAAATAGTTAGAAATGTATGTAATAAAAATATTGAAAAATATTAAATATAGTATACTATCAACATGTAAATTGCAATCTGTTATATAGATTACAAGGTTATAGTGAAGTACCTATACCATCTCATCGCAAAATACAACAGTGTCTAATCGACATAGGCGATAAACCTTTTACCTTCCTTGGCAGTAAACAATGGATTGGTTCAACTGAAGTAAGTTTTGTACTGCAAACTCTCCTCAATATAGATGTAAAAATACTTCGTGCATCAAGCGGAGAAGAGATGCTGGCCTTAATCCCACAGATTGCAAATCATTTTGATACGCAGGGTACACCTATCATGATTGGTAAGTTTTAATCATATTTCTATAAACAAAATTAAATATATCTAAAATATTTAAGTAATTTTCTGCTTTTTTGCATATCTTATATAGGTGGTGGAGTGCTAGCCCATACAATTCTAGGAGTTAGTTACGACGAGAATTCTGGTGAAGGAAAGTTCTTAATTCTAGATCCACATTACACAGGTACTGAACACTTGCCTACCATAATGAACAAGGGATGGTGTGGATGGAAAACAAAAGATTTTTGGAAAAAAGACGCATTTTACAATATGTGCCTTCCACAAAGGCCTATTGCCTTCTGATATTAAATACACCTCATTGTACATAATTTAATTTTCTAAATATAATCAAAGTAAAATTATTGCATATTCAGATTACGCATGCACATATTGTATGTATAGAATACTTTTTGCAATGTATTGCACTATTGCATCATTTGTAATATTTTGTTTTACTTGTGCGATACTTGCAACAGTAGAATAAAAACAACGTATATACTTTTACTTCTAAATAAAAAATTAATTTAAAAAAATACTTATAATAAAAGTAGATATTTTATTGGATACGTTTTACTGAAAAACTTTCTTGTTACAATATATTATCATATATTCACAAATATTAAATTAAGATCAATATCACATTTAATATTTATGATTATAAATCCTATGTTACTATCAATACAATTCATTTCAAATATTTTTGTATATCTTAACAGTATACCCTACAAGTTTTATTTAACAGAATTTTGTATCAACTGTGCGAAACGATTCGTGACAAAGAGAGAAACGTCTATGAATCTATCGACGCAATTGTTTATACAAGTTTCCGTGCGGCCGTCTAATTTGCTTCCTGGTTTATCGACGCACTTATCCCAACAAAAGTCGTTGAACTCGTGAATCTAAGCAAATGGAGAAACTTTCATGAAACTTTTAATGCATGATAAATATTTTTTTTCTTATACAGATACGCAAGCATTACTCGAGAATATATATAAAATAACGAAACAATTTTGGAAAGCAATTCAGACGCGATAAAAGCTTATCTGTGTGCATTGAGATCCTTCACCTGCGCGTTGAATTGAGCCTTTTGCTTCTCGACCATTAGAAGCTCCGCTAATTCGGAATCGATCCCTTTGCCGTCCTTGTCGGAAAAGGAGTCGCTGTCAAATAGATCCGACATGTTTTCAATTGATTTGCAAAATCCCGTGGAAAATAGAGCTCTATCCAAATTTCTGTGCACGTGGTGCTCCGTAAATTCCACGCTGACGAGCGTAGCAGAGCGCAGACGAATGAAAATCACGCGAGTCAATAAGGTTAGGATACACACATCACAAGCGTAGACGTCGCGTCACACAGACGGGAAATTGCAATAGAAACTTAGAAAAGAACTAAACAATTCCGATCGGAAATTACTCCCCGGGGAGAAATATCAGGTTTGTTCTTTTTCGACGAAAGTTTTGAACTAGTGTTGCACTAGGGCAAGGAGTGTAAACCAAAACGATCTTTTTATCGGAAATGACGTCCATCGCTGTTCTGTATCGAGGTGTAACACTGTCAGTACAAGTAGTTCACGGCAATAGTAGGTTTGTTCTTTTTCGCTGCATTGGGTCTGCACTGGGACTGCACTTGAACTAAACTGAACTGAACTAAACTGAACTAAACTGAACTGGTTGCACT
>VBVR01000024.1:0-108048 GCA_011638315.1 Tetramorium parvispinum
TCTTTTTCGCTCCGGTCTCATCGGATTTTGTTATCGTTGTTATCGTTGTTATCGTTGTCATCGTTGTCATCGTTGTCGTCGCCGTCGTCGCCGTCGTCGCCGTCGCCGCCGCCGCTGCCGTCGCCGTCGTCGCCGTCGTCGCCGTCGTCGTCCCGGTGTTGGAGCAGCGCCGCGGCGGTTCCCCTCTATTGATCGAATTTGACCTGCGAAGTTTCCCCTAGCGCGTGTGTGCTACAGTACAGTGGCGGCCGGTAGTGGCTCTCTCGCGCTCTCGTGTTTCCGAGTCCGGTAGTGCGATTCGATTCGTCGCGAGCAGCCTCGGTATGTCTTTGCCAACGGCTTGCACGCGGTTCAGTGACAACTACGACCTGAAGGAGGAACTCGGCAAGTGAGTACCATACATTTATATTCATTTATATTCATTTCATTTCATTTCATTTCATTTCATTTCATTTCATTTCATTTCATTTCATTTCATTGCATTTCATTTCATTTCATTTCATCTCATTCGCCGCGCGCGCGAGCGAGCGACTCTTACTCCGCTTACTCCGCTTACTCCGCTTACTCCGCTTGCTCCGCTTGCTACTTGACTCGCTCCGCGTATCTCGCTCGCTCGCGCGCGCGTCTGCACCTCGCTTTCTCGCGCTTTTGTCGTCCGACAAGTTCTTTTCCCGTCTATACTGATGATGTACATACATACATACATACATACATACATACATACATACATACATACATACATACATACATACATACATACATACATACGGTGCGTACGTCGAAAGGACGTACGCAGGGAGCGAGCGAGAGAGAGAGAGAGAGAGGAGGGGCGAGGAGAAAATTCCGCGATCGTTGCCGGCTTCTTCCTTGCCGGACGATACGATACGATACGATACGATACGATACGATACGATACGAAACGACACGACACGTACGTACGTAGCAGACGACGCTGCGCGGTCGGCCATAATTGTTCCCTGCGTATGCAAGGTCTTTTCCCTGCCCTCCGCTCCGCTGCTCTATCTGCGTTTGCCTGCGCGCCTCTCTTTTATCATCTTTATCTCTCTTTTTTTCCTTGGTCTTGTCTGACTCGCGCGCGCGGGAGACAGACAAGACACCCCGTTGCCGTTCGTCTATATTTAAGCGCCACGGGCCGTCCCCGCTCTCGTGTGGCTCGGTCTCTATATATAAAGCTCGCTTCAGGGCGCCTGTGTGTTCCTCTCCGCCGCTCCTGCCTTTCGCATGAGCTTGAGCATCGAGCATCGAGCATCGTGCCGTCGCGCGCGCGGATCTCTTACCGAATCGATCGCGCGCGTCGTCGCGCCGCTTTTTACCTTCGCTCTACCCTTCGCTTCCCCGCCCCTCTCGCGCCATCTCCCTGTCCATCCGTTTCTCCCCTTCTCCGTTTTCTTCTCCTGTTCTTCTCGTCATCCCCCTGCCGTCGCTCTCCTCCACCCTCGTGGCACGAGCCACGGCAGGTGGTTGCAGTCTTGCCTGCTCTTATCCCTAAAAGTTACTAGATTCTCTTTTACAATATGTCGCTATCTCAAAATTGTGTTAGAATGAAAGCTTAATGCCCGTTAATATACATATTTCAATTTATTATATATATATATATATACATATATCGTCGCGTTATTCTCTCTCTTAAAAATATCTTTTTTTTTAATAGTATTTTTCAATATTAATTTTTTTGCCTTGAATTTGATTAACTTTTATAAACCTGGTACTGGCTAATATTTTCTAGTTCTGTTTATCTCCATAAACTCTTTTGGACTTTTCTTTACGTTTCTCGGTACATTTCGTGCAGAGACGACAAGATTCGATAAAAGTAACAAGGCGAGAAGAGAACGTGATATACGTATGAATGTCAGGGATACATCCCTGATTGTATGTGTACCTACCCTGTTCGATTTGCGCTAAAGAACCATGAACGAGTTCGCCAAGACGAGTTTGCCAAGTCGCCGTTCGGGGCGGCGCGGTATGTCGCGACTCGCGAATATTTTTTCATTTCTCTTTTTTGTCAGAGCTTACGATACTTTGTATCTGGCTCGTGCTTCTTCGCGAGAGAGCAAATGAGCCATTCTGGCCTGATTTTATTCTCGTAGCCCTTTTAAATAACCTTTTTCATCGACGAAAAAGTATTTTTAGTACATACATTCTTTTATGTGACAATAGTTATGTGCAAAATTAAAGTATTTTTCCAATAAAAACGAAAAACGAAAAAAATTTCTGTTAAAGATTCTTAAATTTTTTTAATCATAGTTTCTTTATCTTAATTTTAATCTTTTAAACATTAGTATACATTACACGCACGGTGTGACAAATTTTATTCTCTGTTAAAGTCTCTCTCTTTCTCTAGTCTTCTCTTAATTTTTCACGATTGATTTTGCAACCGATTGATCGTTAATTCCACGTATTATACTAGGATATAATGGCTTTCTGGTTTCTGAAATATTCAAAGGCGCGGAAACAATATATTCGCTCACCGCTCACATCTTTTCGGCACAGTTTACTCCACAGCCGATAAATACATGACGACTAGAGCATGCTTAAAACACGCGGACCACCTGCTCTCCGATAGTAGTTTATTCTTCTTTTCAAAAGCTCTCCACATCACCCACGATGATCGTATCGTATGCCATACTTTACCGAATATTTTCTCGTACCTGTGGAAAATTAAAATTGCTATTTTCATATTATTAATATCAAGTCAGATATTAAACAAGTATCTCCCTTTTTTTTTCTTTTCTTTTTATTTTATAGCGTCAATTTTAGTTTTAAAGCGAATATTTAATCTTTGATAAATGTATACAATACACGCGTGAAATAATAATTTCTACCTCTATCTCCATCCTATTGATTTTCGAATATTCGACCATGTTTTGAGAATTTACGGATATGTTTTGAGAGTATAATCGACATCTTTCCAAGACGTAAAACGACTTTTCCATTATGCTTTTCGATGCAGTTACGCGTAACAGTTTTTTCGCATTTTCCGCATAGTAATTATTTCGTCACATTCTTGCGTGCATTCACTCAAATTCAAAGTACCAGTAGATTTGCAATCAACGCCCAGTTGTTTTGGCATATTCACCGTGATACGCGAGAATGTTAAAGAGGAAAATTGCGATATGCGTTCGTGTAAGAGTACGTGTTTCTTTGAGTGCGGCTAATGTATTCAAATAGTTTTCCTCAATTAAATTAATAAAGGAAAAAGAAGCCTTGTGAAAGAAGTTGTGTGTGTGTGTATATATCTTGTATTTTAATTATATAATTCTATCGAAGTTATTTTCTGCGTTACGAGTATTTCGCAAAAATAAAACTGAAATTATTCTTTATCATATTTTTGAATATTATATTTACTTTCTTAATTTTATCATTTCCACACATAATTGGAAATATTAATTTTCTTAAACTTGCCGAGCTCAGGTTTCGGGTGGTTTTGGAATATTAAGCTTATATACATATATGTATATTAATACGCGCGTTAAAGTTGGATCCACTAAGCAAACGAGCACGATCAAACACGAACTGCACAACTTGCCTCAACGAGTACGAACGCTGCTACTTACTCATGAGACGCCTTTCTCACGCATTCAACCAAATTGTTCATTCGCTTGCTTGGTCCGGCGTCGACTTTACGTACGCGTGTGTCTTGTAAGTGCGAAATATGTGATATGTGTGCATACGTTCGTGGCACGATATATAATCAAAACATTTCCCTCAAAACCTCCTGCGTCCGTTGAATAATTCACGAACGGCGCGCAAAGATTTCGATATCTCGTCGGGAGGATGATCGTTTCTTATCTATATTATTGATTTTTCTGCGTGACACGAGGTAGTCTTAATTCTCGGAGTGTTTTTTTCACTTTAAAGTGCTGAAATAATATCAATAATTATTACATGCTCCTTTCAGCATATATTAGCTTTTCTTCGCAATTATATTGGTCGAATAATTTTCAGATTTCGGTGTATGAAATTTAGACACTTAATTTGCAAAAACTTCACTTAAAAGCGAAAACAGATGTTTATTCGCTCGAGTCGAGTAGACGAGACATCTTCCTTGAGATTGATATTGCAAAAAGTGGATAAATGTGCAACTGGTCAAATAGGATTTTAATATTGAACCGTTGTAAATTAAATTGCAAGAAATGAGCAACTTCGCTATGTATATATCGCAAATTTCGCGGTTGTAAAGCTGCGGCCGATCAGAAGACACCCTTAGACCATAGCGCCGCTCGTTTGTTCGGAGTAAAATATCTTTATACATTCATGTGTATCGCGCTAATTATGAATTTATTTACGTCATCTACGCGCGTAGCCTTGTGGGCGTACAATGATATAAAACGATATAGGCATATCCGTGTCCGCGCGTGTTCTGTGTTCGATTCGAGCCGAGCGAATCGTCGCGGCGCGGCGCGGCGCGGCAGCGTAAGGCGCGAGAGAAGCCGCTTACGGCCAAACCGATCCGAATGTTGATTTTGGCAACGACCGGCGCTGACATTAAGACTGTGGGTAAATATTGGCTCTATCGAGAGAACTACGAAGGAAAATGCCAATTTCCGTCGTACGAAATAGCGCCATCGACCGTTGCGGCGCCGGCGACGGTTTACTTTCCAAGGCTCATTATGTGTATATTTTCCATGCCGCGAAGATCACACGCGACGATATGGATTATTAATCCCCCTTGCCGTCACTATTTTTTTCTGTCTTACTATTCTTTCGTCTATAATGCGTGTTTCAATGAGGGCTTTATTTGACAGTTGACGATGTATCTCGTCAATTTAGACATCTTGTTACAGTCGCCATCGATAATATGTGGATTAATAGTACAAACAGCTACTATATAACTGTAGTAAAAAAATAGCGAAGGTAATAATGATGTCTTATTATAAATATAAACAGGATAAACTTAGCATTTAGTTGACACCAATAGACCTGTAAAGTCAGTGACAGAAACTGATCGTTTCTAGTCTATGATATACATAGAATTTTTTTTTCTCTATAATATATCTTGCTATATTCATTTTGCTTTTAAAGAACCGCGTGTAATTACATTTGATGTGTACGGCGCGCGATCTTTCTCCCTTTATCTCTTTTGACTTTTCTCTTTTTATTGAAGTTTCCTAGAAAATACTCGCACGCTTTCGCGTGCACTTAAAATTTTGTCTTGACAAACATTTTCTCGCGTCTGTTTTGCGTTTGCTATGCAGTATACCGTATTTTCGCTCTTCCTTCTTTTAGAAATCGCGAAAATTATGCCGTAAAGCGGAAGAGCTTGAAATCATGTCGTTGCTGGGAATAAAAATGTCGTCTTTAGAAATGGTAAACGTCAAACCGCGTCTGTAACGAGCCTCGTTATTTTTACGATTCGTCCTCTCGGGAAATCTCTGAGATTGTCGGCAAATATATAAAATGTATAAGACGATTGGATCGATTTGTTGTAAATTTTTGATCGACTTTACGATGAAATGATCACCTGATGAAAGACTTGCAATGTTTCACAACAATTTGCTTCACAACAAATTGGAACTTTGGATATATGTTAAATTCTGTATATTTTATACATAAATATTAAATAAAACATCAAAGGGGACGTAACAGTTATTTTCTTTGGTTAAAATTTGGAGCTTCCTTATCAGTATTCACTAGAACGGGACTCTTCAAGCACCCAAAAATAGAATGAGCCAATCAACAACGCAATTCGTTTCCTCTCGCGAGACAAAACGTGGAGGAAGCAACGTGCGTTTGATTGTCTTATCTTCGATGCACGGCGACGGTGGCAACGGTAATAAAGAAGTAATAAACTCGCCTTCGATGGCTTGTAGCTCGTCGATATCGATTTATCCGGACGATTCGGTCGACCTTGCGCGACTGTGACGACTGAGATGGCAACGACGAGAACGACAACGACGACGGTGAGAACAAACAGAGGAACATGCATTAGACGGCGCGGCGGGATGAGAATTTATTTGCTTTAGCGTGCTTTGCCGTTTATTTATTTATTTATTCTGTCAGCACGGCTTTTACGGATCGTGAGAACGATTGCTGCAAAGCGTTTTTGTAGGCTTTTACAGATTACGGTTTCTATGTGTGAACGAGGACAACCGTGGTCCGTAGACGTCACACTCGTGATCATTGTCGTTTCATTCAATCGATAATAAATAATTTTAATTTATAATTTATTCAAAGGGGTGCGCATATGGAGACGCCGCGTTGTGCCTATTGAAATTGCGCCTTTGTAATAGATGTAAGTTTTGTTGTGGACTGATATACGTATAGTGCGGTTACTTTGAGATTAGATTACTCTCTAAAAATGAATCAGTATATAATTGCTATATCAAATAGTGATAAGTATACCACTGGGGTAATTAGGGACTAGTCACTGAATTATTTAGTGAATTTTACTTTTCACTGTTTGATGCAGTAGAATTATAGTGGTGCTCCATCGTACGGTGCGCGCAGTGATTATTGTCACGCGTTATCAGTGAAAAATGAATTCACTGACAAAGTCAGTTAAATTTCCACTAATTCATTTTTAGAGAGCTTATCCTATAGGATAAGCCTTACCAAAATTGTAGCTATACTCGGTATTCTACATATCGTATAATACACATTGCATCTCCAATTTCCTTTACACGTTGGGAGATTTAATTATAGGTCGTTATACTATAAATATTTGCCATTGCATATTCTTTTAATCAAATCTGAAATTCAAGTTCTCGAAAAGCAAAATTTGCAAAATTTGTCGACAGTTTAACGATGACATTACAATTTCGTTATATTTTTCATTTCATCTGTGATCCGGCAATTATTATTGGCAGTTATTAATTGAAATTTTCACGAAATGGACCTCAATTTGCAATTTTAAAGAAACGTATCTGGTCACTACTGATCTTTACAGTCACGTACTCGATCAATTTTGATGATGATTCGGAAGACCTTTCTCTCGTTAGATTTCTGCGACGGCGCTGACACCGTGCGACGGTTTGGCCAGCCGGTACGGTAACGCCGTAGAATCGATCTTGCGGGTGAGAGAGTTCGCGTAATGCCGGCCGGAAACTCGATTCGGGTGAACCGAGCGTACGTACCGCGCGCTAGGAGAGCAAGTGAGGCAGGACGGAGAGAACTTGATTCGGGGAGAGGGCGAAGGGAGAGAGAGAGAGAGAGGACGAAGACCCCGATATTCGGTGTTGGTCGTGCATTTAACGAGATTTCGCGGCCGTTGACCGAACATCGTTGACCATTGCTCCTACAGCCGACGATTAATTAACAGTGCCAGTTAATGCCTCGCAATTATTATGCGCCGGGATGCGCACTTGCGCGTCGTGCACTTTGGTGCGCTATTAAGCAAATGACCGGCTGCGGCGTGAATCGCACGACTCTTTCCGCATCTTCCTTCCGCGTTGAACGCTGGAAATTAGAAACAGTTGGCAAGCCGACCGCACCAATGTCCGTTCTCTCTAAAACTGGAACTTGAGAGACCGACGCGTGCGCGCGCGCGCGCGACATGTTGATCTGTTTTTGAATACGCAGATATTATTCGTTGCTCATGATTCATTGCTGCAAATACTTAGGCATATCGAATCTCGGAATATTTAAATTTTACTTATGGTCGCTCTGTACATTACGAATATTACAGGCTATTTGCGAGGCGGCTATTTTGCGTTCAGCAGAGAATCATTTAAACTTTAACGGCGCGAGCTGCAAACGAGCACGTAACTTGATAGTCAAACTTTACAGAAAGTTTAATATAATGATGCATTACGTCAAGAGTTCGCTTTAATGAAATGATGCGTAGTGCGCAAAACGATATCTCTCTCTAAAACATGGATGTAATTTATTATATTCAATAAGTTGTATCACAAAGTATCGCAACCAAGTTTAATTTGCGTGCGTGGAATTAAAATAACTATATATAGCGAGATGTTTGTTTAGCATTAGCAAATTTAGCAAAATGTCGAATCTAATCGATGATGCTTATGATGAGAGAAGCTGATGGTCTCTTATCAATTCCTAACTATTTGAAATAGCTCATTTTCAATATGTCACTTTTCGGATAAGGGATTGGATAATATTTCCATATCCTTGCCGCTCTCATCTCCCGAGCCCGAGTTCGAGCCCCCCCATATTAGGACTCGGCCGTATTCGGCTCGGCTCGTACTCGTAGTTGGGAGGGCAGTGTCTGCCTCCACGTGTCTACCGGAGAGGGTCTTCCCTAGAGATATTTCTAACGCAGGTACGATCGATAACCCGACACGCTCTTTCGTGCGCGTAGGTGTGTTTATCGCACACAGATGTATACATGTGCACGCAACGCGCGACAATGCGTACAAATGAGCATAGACATATGGAATTGTTGCATGTTTTGCACAGTAGATATGTATATACATATAGTGTTGTAACCTCGTAAACGCAAGCAAGGAGATATTGATTAATAGGTTAACATATTAGCGCGCGGTGACGAAGGAGGTCGATGCAAACGTGCTCCAGTTTGTTTGATATACTTGGGCTAGTTCGCAATTCCGCGACGGGTGCTTTTCAGCTTTCTCAAATAGAAAACTGTTTCGCTATTGTCATATTCTAATTTTAATCCTCGTAAAATGATTTGAAATTTCTACCTATACATATGTATATAAGAGTTGTATATGGTAATATTAATAATTGAGAACGTGTTATGTAATTACCTTCACAGTATCTTCAGTAGGCACGCGGTGATTCTTTTTATGCTTCTATCTCTTATATATCGCTTTATCGTGCTATTATGAATAATTATGAATAATTATCTTGTAGAGAGACAACTATTCTTATATATGTATTATATATACATGTACACACACGTACACCGTTCGCATTTGTACAGTGATTTAATTTTAATTTTTTATTATATTTAATACTTGTAATATTGTTTGATAGTACCGTTTCTCTCAGTTCTAGTGTGCATTTTTGTGGAAACGTGGCCGTATACTTGCGGCGAAAAGGCTGTTGCACTTTCTTTCTCGCTCATAATTTGGTCCAGTCAGCTATAAATATAGAGCGCATTAGCATGACATTCTAGCTGCTAGCGCTATTATCATCGCGATTTATTTTAGTGCGCAGAGTTCAAGGAACGGAAAGGGAGATCTATGTTAATTATTTCTTACTTTGGTTAAAACGCGATCGATATGCGTATATAGAGTCTTCTTGTGTACATTTACATGTAAAATTATTTGCTTCAACTTTATGGAATACATTTTTAAAATTTAAGAATTTTGAAAATGATATAAATATCGCGTAAATAATTTTCAATAAATTGACGCACATATAAGCATAATATAAATAAATTTCTAAATCTTTCTTGATCTAATTAAAAAATTCTGTTTTTTATAGAAACTAATTTAGAGAAGAATCGTTGTTTATCACTTGCAGAATAGTTGGGAATATGTAGATAGATAGGTAGACACAAGTTGCAGTTAAATATGTTAAAAACAAAACAATTGACTTTTTGTTGTTGTGGCAAATAATTATGTAATGTTACGTTGATACACGTTGATATATGAGCAGTTTTACATAGGACGTTAAGAAGAGGTCACGATAAACCTATTTACTAGCATTTCTCTCGCGCTCGCGTTCTCTCAACCCTTCTGCCCCTTTTCCGGATATTCTCCTCCTTGCGCGGCGGTGTTGCTAATAATAGCAAGCGGCACAGGACGAAAATAGGCCCTGCACAACTATGCAACACGCGGCTCGAGAATTTCATCGTCTGCTGACCTCACACGGCCGTTTCCCCCATCCTAATGAGACCGTGTGCCGCTCCGTAAAGACATACGTCGAGTTCCACCGTTTCAACGCGTCTCTCCCTCTCTCTATTATTCTATAGAATTTATCTAGTGACGACCACGTCAGTCATGATCGACTGCGAATGCAACGACATATAGCAAATTGAAGTCTGTTAAGGAATCGCGTGACTCATCCACGTCAAGTCTTGAATCTTTAAATTTCTTCAGTCATTGATCCAAATCTCGATTCATTATGATAAAACTCTATTTTTCTACAACTATACACATATATTTGGGAATTTTAGTAAAATAGCTTTGAGATTTTGAATAGCTAAATGATGTAGCATATTGTGTGTTTTATTTAATTACTGCTAATTTTATCTTTAATTGAAATATCACGTTTCATTTTACTTTTTTATCAAGCAACTGCATATTATATCTATAGTACTAATGATCGAAAAGGAATTAAAATGGGCAGAGTAATCATTTACTATTCGTTGAAAGAATTTAATTTCCTGAAACATTTTCGGAAATTTTATGCAAGAGCATGGGTAGTTTTTCGTGAAATTAAATTTATCAGCACATTTTCTGCATTCCCGTACCCGCAAACTTTGAGATTGCAAGTGATTTTAAAGTATAATTACTATATTTAGTCCGATTCTTGGTATATATCATATTTTTATTCTTCATGGTGCCTTGATCCTAAGAAAATTGTTTATTTGAGTGTGGTGTTCGCAGCTCGACGGATTAATCGATATATTGCAATTCTACGGGGTGACAATTAAAATTGTATACGTACACGGAAGTTGTGTGAATAATTGAACGTATCGAGTACCGGACAACGCATCGGATAATCGCATTGGTTAGGTTATTGCGTATTCAAAAGATGTATTCGACTGCATGTATGTGGCTGGTGAGAGACTACCAGCAATTATAATCGGTACGCGTTGCGCGTTTATTTTCACAGCGTTTAAGATAGATTGTTTAGAAACTTGAATACGAATTTCGTACTCGACGATTACACAGATTGATTTCGGTGAAGTGGAAATTTTCTCTGTCTCTCTCTCTCTCTCTCTCTTTCCCTCACAATCAGTATATACATATATAAGTGATTAATGAAAGTGTTTCCGTCCGCGAAAATAATTTCATGAAACTCTGGAAATTTTGCTGATGTCTTTTACAATTTGCTTCGTTTTATCAAGTTTGCAATATACATTACGAAAACAAAGATATTTTACAAATTTTATCTAAAATTGATATTTTTTTGTATTCTCTTAGGATAGATACAATTTTCCAGAGTAACTCTATTCTTATCCTCCTTATAAGTTATCCTTCAAGATTAATGTCTTGTCTAACGTACGCGTTATTAATTCAAATTTAATTAATTTTACAAGCTCGAAATTTGTTCTATATTACTCGTGGAGTAAAAATCGTAATATTTTTTATCGGATACCTTTGTACTCTTTGCACATACACACACGGTCGGTTGTATTTTATTAGCACAATTTGTTTGGCGAATCAATTTGATACGACGAAAATATCGACTAGGTGATTTTACATCGAAAAGATCGAATAGTTCCATCGAATCGTTTCGGTACTCCGGTTTTGCCTCCATCTCACGAATATTATTTCTGGGGCCTCGGATCGGAGGCGAACTTATTTTCAGACACGGTGGGCCGCGAACGGGCATTTATATCAAAGCCAGTTCTTTTAATCTTTCGAATGCGGAACGTCTATTCGCGACTTTCGACGCGGAATCGACGCATAGTGATATTATACAACGGACGGATTCCACGAGCGTGGCAAGCGTAAACTCCTACAGTTTCTATTTGTATCTGCTGTATTAAAAAAATCCACCGGATGTGAGTATCAGCGAATGTAGAATGAAACTTGACAACTTTCCACTGATCACAAGCGAAATGAATAAATAATCTTTTAACATGCGAATAACAGTCGGTTTCTTTAAAGGCGCTTTCATGCATTGGTGCAATTAAATCTTCGATAAAAAGAACATTGCTGAATATATGGTATCTTTTATTTTAAGACAATGAAAATTAATTTGAGAAACTAAACTAAAAAGAAACACGAGATAAATCGATAGTGATAATTGAGGAAATTAAAAGAAAGAAAGAAATTCAAGTTATAAATTTGGAAATTTGGAAAATTTTAAAAAAATGTTTGAAAAATACTCTAGACTTAACAAATGAAATGTCACGAAATTTTTTGTGGATAAGTTTAGAGCGTCATAAGCTTAATAGTTGGATAATGCCGGAGCGCCTGGAGTTTTTGAAAGGTAATCCGGCTTTGCCGCGATTTTAAGAGCGAGTGACAAGCGCGAGCGTGCCTTCTAAAAATAATGGCACTCTCGTGCATTCACGTGTGTGTGTGTGTGTGTGTGTGTGTGTGAGAGAGGTGCCAAGGTCCATTACTTTACCATTCGGTGAAGAGGAAAGAAGGGGAGGAAGGACTTGTACCGTTCTCGCCGTTTCCCTCGGGATGCGGTTTCGCCTACTTTCCTCGCTTATCCTCGAGCGACATCCTGCGAGAGCGATAAAGTTCTTTGCCGTTTGTCTGAATGCGAGAGAATACGATGCTTAAATAATAGATCAAAGACTACCATCGCGGGTGCAGGGGAAAGCGCGGACGAGAAGCTCGTGTGGTAGCGTTACAAAGGGAAGTGAAACGAACTAAATAATGAGAGATATCATTGTGCTTCTCTTATTATCAAGAATTTCAAATAAACTATCTTCTACTACGAGAAATAGTTTATTAACTAGCGAGGATATAACTTTGCCTTACGAAAGATTCAAACGTGCCGTCGAGAATTTTATATATGGTGGATGATAGAGTTACAATTTATTTTTCATGTTTTTGTATCTTTACACTTTAGTCTATGATTAAATAATCATTTTTAGCTTTAACCACGTGGCAGAATATTATTTTACGACGTAGTGTTACTTAAAAAAAGATTCGAATAGTAAACACGTAGTATACAGACAAGTTTTCTTAAGGGAAATAACTTTTTCATTAATTAAAGAGTTAATTATTAAAATAAAAAATTCCCGGAAAGGGATAATACATGTGCATCTGAATCGAGTCTTGTTTATTTTTTCAAAGAAAATATGTTTTTATATATCAAGTAAAGAGAGATTGATCGCCAACTTGGATGATGCACGTCCATTCTCTGACCTCTTCCTACCGGATTTGAAAGGCATTGTCATTGGAATGCAGCTGATATTCTTGGAAACTGGGGCGTCAAACTTTATTCCTATCCGCGAACTGCTCGTACCCGGTGCCACTTGACGTCTAAATTTCATGAGCGTGATACTGCGCGGAGTACGTTTTCTTGTTAGATATACACATGTAGCCGTTTAAATGATCGTAATTGGCTAACAAGTTGGCCTAGATTCCTCACATAAAGTTTATCTACATTTTTTAAATAAAATAACACGCGAGAAAATATAGAGTATGGTATAATGGTATCATTCAACATTCTTGTCCATAGTTTATATGTATAATGAAATTCTTCAAGAGCCATTTTTAAACAAGTTTTTAGTAAACTTTACCATCTCTTAGCTTTCAGTTAAATTTAATGGAATTTTACTTGAACAAATTTTTCATTAAGATTTAGTTAGCAATGCGGGTATTTGATAAAAAATATTCAGAAATTGTAAAAGAAAGATGAGACTTCTTTTCTATGTGCTTTTTATTAAGGCTCTTGGGTACTAACCGCAGCCATCTTGAAACGTGACGTCAGAAGCGAAAAATTACACATTGAAAATCTTTGCAACCTACTGTCAAATTTAAATTTAAATTTAAATGAAAACATACTGTAGATTGCTATGGCATACATGTAAAATATGCAGGCAACTAAGATTACCAAGGAATATACACAACGTAGAAGACACAGTGCTTATCTCTTTCCAAAGTTGTCAAATCACGCGTGTGTTAGTGTGTTTGTTTATGTATGTGTACTACGCTCTGTATCATGTTCGTTTTACATATAGTGTGTTGTTTTTAAGAACAGTGTCCTGTATATTTTACAAGTGTGCTAAAGCGACTCACAGTGTTTTCATCCAAATATCTTTTTATTTGACAGTACGTTGCAAAGTACGTTTCGTGTAATTTCTCGCTTCTGACGTCACGGTTTCCAATATGGTCGGCGAGGAACCAAGAGTCTTAATGGGGGAACGTTCTTCACTCGGTGAATCTTTTGCGTAAAACTCCAGGGCGCTGTAGTCTGGGGACAATCTATACATGTATAGTACTAGAGAATTAGCATTATCATTCACAATATATTCTCATATGTTAATAATAATAATACAACATATTCTCATTCTCGTGAAAGCAACCTTGTGTAGATATGAAATTAGCAACTTTGCCATCATACTTGATTGAACCGCGTCGACAGTTGGGGAAGTAGTTTAGTTTCTGGCAAATTGCATTTACGGCGTTAAAACCGATTTCAATTTGTAAGTCTGTTCACAAGCTGTAACGCGGTTAACAATTTTCCAAGTATACTTTCAATAGCAAGATAAACTACGGAGCGAAGCATCGGTGACGTCTCGCTCTAACTATGCCGTGTCACTAAAGAGTCACCGTCTTTAGTATAAACAAAATCACATGATTGCGTAAAGAAGAGTCACGACTATCTCAGATTTCGATCGAGAGATTAATCGCTCTATTCACAAGCATGATTTTTTTTCTTACGTAAGAGAACAACGAACCATAATTATATTGAATGCATTGGTCGATTATAATCCGCATTAATTACGAGCGTGTATTGTATTCATGATGAAGCGACAAGTGTGCATCAAATGATTATCTTATAGAAATGTCATTCAAATTCTTTATATATGTATATTTTATCAATATGTATAGCAATAGCTGAAGATTATCTTTCATTTAGATTGATTGTTATTAATCAATTGATTCAAGTATTGAATTCGCTCTTTTATTATAAATTTTGCAATTTATATGTGATATAAAATACTCTTAGAATGTTATTTAAATAAATGTCTAAATATTATCCAAGTTTAATGACATTTTTATGTCAATATATTACTCTTTTTCAAACTTATTTCAAACTTCAATTTTGTACAATTTATATTCTTGAAATCTATTCCGAAAAATGAGGAAATGAAAAGTATGTCACGATGAATGTTGATACATGCATTTGCCGTGTTACTACACCGAACGATAAAACCGTTCAAAGTAATCAATGACTTCTTTGTACAAGTGAAGGAGTCGTTTGTTGAAAAATTATCGCAACAGGTTTCGCGTTCGACCATTCTATTTACTCCGCGCGTTGCCATAATATACTCCGCGACTGTAGTGCGCACTCATTGAAATATGAGACTGCATGCAGTCGCGATGCGACTGCATTACGAATTCACTGCGGATGTTACGAGGTATGCGGATGGAAATAAATTCCCATGGAAAATATATAATAGCACTCTCTTCAATCGATGTCTGTATCAATCTACAAAAATGCAACGACCCGTTTTTACTTGATTCCATTTTAAACGAAACGTTTGGACACAAGTTGTTTTTTTTTATCGACATTCACAGGAATAACATAATCACGTAGTCGTTATGATTTTATCAGAGACATGTATACAATTTTAATTATTCTTTGATGTAATGCAGATTTAACCACAGTGGTTATTTTCATTTTGTGTAACTTTCTAACACATATTCTAATACGTTATGCTCCTACTTGGTACTTGATAATTTTTGTTTTATTCATTTTTTCATTGGTTAATAATATATTTATTTTGACGCTATAAATGTAATATCATTAAAAGTGTAGGTCTATATTTTAAGCAACTTCCACTAATACTTCTACTAATATAAAAATAAAAAATAAAAGAGAAGATCTTTTTTAAAAGCGTTATAATGTACATGATTTTCAGTTCTACGAATTAATGTATAAAATATTGTACAAACATTTATTTTCTTAATCTACATGCAATTTTTATGAATGCTCAAGTATAATGATTGACAATATAATAAATATTAAATTGCAATGAAAAAAAGAAAATGTTGCGAAATGTCGAGGGCGATAAATCTTTTTAAAAATTCAATTCACGTCTTGACAACCTCATGTCGTTGTACAATATTATATGGTACTAGATTTTATGACTCTTGACTCATATATCGTTTTGCAAAAAATGTTTTAAACCGGTTTTATCGTTTATGCTGCGCAATTATTTTTCCATCCATATTTTTATATAAGGCTATATATTCAGTTAGCAACAAACTGTCCAGTAATATTACAAAAATGTTTTTTCTAAATTTGTTTTTTGCTATGTACGTGCTATGATTAATTGTGATTAATATACAAATAATATTTAACAGAGACGTAGAATCATGTAATCATTTAATGGTGAACATTATGGTTAAATCTTGCATCTTAATTATCTTCTTAGAGCATAATTCGAGAAATTCATAATTTATCAGACAACTTGCTTATGTTTTTTTTTTTGTAACGATCGATTTAATTATGCAAATCTAAAGTTGGAAAACTGCATTGTATCTTGGCAACAATCAGTTACAGAATTTTCCTTTATGCTTTCGCAGTGATAAGTATTCGACCCGCGGTTAATTATTGCTATATTATACCTGTCAAATTATTATATATCAGATGGAGGTTACACGAAAGGGTATCAAAAAAGATTTGGTAAGAAGTATAGCGTGAGAAACTAAAAAGAAATGATAAACTGGATACATTTGCAAGAGTTTTATTTCTTCGCTCCGTAGCTTCATTTTATTAACTTGGACCATTTTGTGCGCGACTTGTTTCGGACTATCTCAATCTAGAGTTTTCTTTTTCCTATGTTTCATGCGTGTAAACGTAATAAGTGCCGTGAATTTGCCAAATTGGCTGATTTGTTTTTTCCCCTTGAGCTGTTTTCTTGTATCTGCTCGAAATCACATATGAAATTTTTACGGGCATTCAATCATATATCGATTTAAAGAGGATAATCTATTGTATTATATAATTCAAAACGTGTACTAGAGCGTAATCTATGATGAGGTGACCATTTTTATCGTCGCAAGAATTTTACCAAATATTTTGCGAATGCCTTTTTAAATATATCGATACATGTACTGCGTCATGAGATATTAATCGTCGCACATATTGAGCCATCCCGCTACAAGTACCAAACATTTCAAGAACAGAATTATAATACTTGTAGCGTCATTTCTCGATTGTACCTATTCTTTTATGCACATATATCCTTGTTTCATATTAATATAATACTGAGAATTCGCTTAAATATATAAATAGTATATAATTAGAAAGGATCTTGTTGCTACATAAAAATGATTGCACGATTATAACGAAACGCTTATCATTCAAAACGAATTCATTCTACATCGCACTGAAATATACCATATTTTGGATCGTTGCTTAAATATTATCAAAATAATATACGCTTTATACGCCGTTTTATGAACGTGATAGTTAGTTATTTGTTATTATTAGCACGTGGTATACTTAGTTGACTCGCGCGAATTATATTAATCTACTGATTTGGTGCATGTTGATTGTTGATTCGATGGAAAAATTCAATCTAATAATCATATATTTTTACATAATGCAATACTTGTCATAATATAATTTTTTAACATTGATAAAATAAGGGGGAGAGAGAGAGAAAAGTAGCAAGTAGAATGGCAATAAATTACCAATGAAAAGCTTTATATAGCATTAAAAAGTGAATTATTCTATATTCTTAAAAATATACGCAAACTTGATAGGTATTCCAGAAAGATTACAGCAGTCTGTCTAAATAAATTTAATGCCACATTGGTTATACATAAAAATTTATCGGGAAATGTTGTTGCTTATCAGCATCTCGATAATTAAGTCTACCGCGAAATTAGTCTTTATAGACTTTCTTGAGACTTTCTATCGACTTCATTTTCACCAAGCTCTAAACGGAACAGAGAGAACGTTGAACTCGGGCACCCTGTGTATTCTTCCGTGGAGGGCGTCGGCATCGGCATCGGCGTTCGCTATGTCAGCCAGAGCTGATATCATTTTCTCTCGCAGTTATTATTATTTCGCAACGTGCAATGTAAGCAAATTTTCATGGGTGAAAACGGTCGAAGAAGAATTTCCAATTTAAAATTACATGCAAAGAATGCGACAAATTCATGTCCGTTTGATCCGTGTAGCTCGCTCGCTGTTTTGCGTGTACGTGTGTGTGTGTGTGTGTGTGTGTGTGTGTGTGTGTGTGTGCGCGCATGTATGGATCAGGGCTGTGCCGCTGCTGTACCGCACTCACTTGCACCCCGCCGTGGAACGCGAAGTATCGACCGGTTAAAGCCATCCCCGCCCGTCGGCTAAACCGGCCAACCAACCCCCTCGTCGACACTCAGCCCCCACTAGCGCGGAGCTTCTACCCGACTTCTTATATTTTCCATCTCCGTCGTCTCTTTCCTTTACTTACTTGTTCTTCATACCGGGATGGAAGAGACGCAAACGCCCGGCGATACTCGGACAGAGTGTATCCAAGTATCAATACTTTGTTCTCACTGCAGATTCCGGCCGCGGCATTCTCCCCTTGATATTACATATGAAAGTACAAGCATAGAAATAATAATGTGTACGCGTACTTCCGGATGCATGTAATAATCTTTTGCTTAGTTAAATAGGGAGCTATAAAACTTATAAGCAAGAATTTACAATTAATGAACTAAATTGTAGATGTATCTTAATTACAATACCTTCATCGTGTACAGACGTTTTTTTTGTTTTAATTGGGTCATTTTCAGTTCACAATAATATAGTAATTTCAGTATAATAATTAGAATCAAAAAGAATAAATAGATTGTATCCTACAAATGTAGGATTAACTTTTCAACACATTGTTATTGCATATCTACGAAACAATAATGTAACAGAGGACTTGATTCATTCGTCTATTACAATTTCAATTATTCGACTATTATGTTAAGAGTATTAAGTTGGAAGAAATTCGAAATTGGATAAATTCCCAGTTCTTGCCGATGAAATAAAATGTACTTTCGTTCATCGATGAATTCTGCGATGCTTCTATTGAATTGACGCGATGTCATTCCAACGGCTGCCGGCCATCTCCGGAATCTATCGTGTCGAACGTCAAAGATAGCCCGTGAAACTTTCCGAGCGGCCGGAATATCGGATGGATCATCGAGCAGAGTCGAGGTGCGCCTGGGAATGCTTAAATTTAACATAGAATATCGATACCTCACAAGCAAGATTAAATCTGCATACTTTGGCGCTTAAAGCAGACGTATTAAAAAGTGAACAATCTCGTGTTTTATTTTTATTATATATGTCACGAAATCGCTAAATCATCATATCTTTTTCCGAAAGAGAATATCTCTTATCTCTTTCTTACTTATTAATAAAATGAATGCAAATTTTTACTAATATTTTTACAATTTGTACAGATAAAAAACAAAAATTATACTGTGTCTTTTACAAATGTACAAGTTTTATTAAGTTTATAATAAAACAAGTAGTTGAGCTTACTTGCTGATAAAATTCTTGGATTCCTAGGTGCGTCTTGACACTGTGAGACTCGCACAGAGATCGTAAACTCCATTTTTTTTTTTCACCACGAGGTCGTTTTTTCCTCTCGCCGTCGCTGTCGCCGCCGTCAACGACAACGTTGACAACGAGGAGACGCGGCTGAATGCCACGGGACTCCACACAAAACTATCGCGAGCAGTCGCTATTCTCTATTGTTGCACGCGCCGCGCGCCGGCCGGTCGACGTGAAACAACGCGGCCCAATGCGAAAACAGAGAGTTATGCATTGTTCGTCATTTAGAGTAAAACTATTTTTGCACAAAGCCGGTTCTTAATGAACAATTCCACGTGTAATTTCAAGAAGGGAAATAAGAGATGGAATTGATGAACACAATAGTCAAAGGATCTCAATAGTTCCAATCGAGAGTTAATAGTCCCAGTAGATGAAACGAATGATGGTGAATAATTGTTAGATTTTTCCAAGTAAATACACGACGTTCGAGATGCTTAATTAATATCGAGTTTATGTGAAAAATAGAAAATATTTAAAAGAGAAAAATATTTACATGCTAGGTAAATATTACGAAGGAAAAAGATAAGTTATGCAAGGCACGCAAAGGTAGATATTAAATTAAAAGTCTTAAGCTGAGATTGTTAGGAAGAAATTTATTAAAATTAAAATAAAACGGTGTAAAACACCTCTTTCCCTATTTCGTGTAAATTAAATTTTTATAATTTTTTTTATTGGGTTCTTAAACTCGGAACTAATTTCTACTGTAATCGCGGTATTTTCTCCGAAATGCGATAGGTTCTTAAAATTCCGTCTCGAGAGTAGATTGCGTTCGCCGCAACAAAATTGCCCTCGCACATGCGTTACATACTTTTGCAACACATCGTTTCGAAGGTAGAAAATGCACGGCATTTCAGCGCGGCAGTGTGAAATTTTACTGCCGAGGCTTTGTTCGCCACGCGATTTCCCGGGTGTAAATTACAATTTCCAGCCGACATCGCCGTCGTATCCTAAAAGCATACTTTATCGCGCTGTACCCGGCGCCCATTGCATCGCTGCGATTTTTTATCATGCGCGCGTACATGATAGTTCTTGGCCAATAAAGAGTTCATGAAATCGTTTCTCTAAAAATTGCATAGCAGACTTGTTCTCGCTAGGCTCTTGTGAAATCTATGAGAAATAATAACGGCGATAATTGAGCGATTTTGGAAAAACGAAAAAAATGCTGAATTACAAAATATTTTTTAATGCGAAAGAAATTTTCTTTCTTTTCTTATTCCCTTCTTAAATAGAAAATAAGATATATATTCCAATAAGCTTTACAATCAATCAGTTCTTTTGAATGTATAAAGATCGATAGTGATAAAATTTCCAATCTTTAAATATAATATTTATTCATTATTCACTTAATTATTAATAAATTAATATTGTTGAATCGCGCAAGTTATTTCATTTTACGATATGATTAAATTTTTGATTAAACTTCGTCAATAGGATACAGAAATATAAAAAATTAAAACTACGATTAACTTTCCGAGACAGGCAGCATGCTGGAAGGATACACGTTGAAGCGATTTACATGAAATTAATTTTGCATGTATCGTTGTTTAATCTAAATAAGACATTCCGTTTATTCTGCTATTAGGAGAACAACGTATGAATCTTCGTTTCGGATTCTCGACGTAAAAAAGCTTCACAAATTTCCGCGTCTCTTTTATTCATCATTCATCTGGATCCGCTTTAATTTTCTTAACAAACGAATACTCACGATCGGGTAGTCGTTTTTCGTACACGTTCGGGCTTTTTACCTAAAACAACTACGATCATAATAAAGTAAATCGTTGAGAAAAGAATGAAGCGAGAGAGCTATCCCTAGGGAAATTATCATCTTATCGACTGTTCGTCGTTGTGCGCCGTTGACCTGCCATGCCGCCACAATCTAGCTTCCGATTCTTATATGACCGGCGAACTTTCGACCTCGCGAAGATGAAGAAACGACCGGTCGTTATCTCGACGTATTCCATCCACCGACGTAATTATCCGTCGTAGTTCTTTTTATAGATATTGCGCGATTTTAATTTATTCCGGACGCAACTTGGGCGCGACAAAGACTAAAGCTTTAATGGCGCGCGATGTGCCAGTTTAGACGAGAAGCAGAGTACGTGTTGTCTTCTTTAAGAATTGCTCTTTCTTGAAGAAACGTTATAACGCAATTAACGCTGTAGGAATATACCGGTACCGTTTAGGAGAATGCTTTTATGAAGTACGAAATGAATGGAAAGAGTATCTTTTAATAAATACTTTAATAAATTAAGTTTCAAATAATGTTACTTGGAAGATATCCCTTTAATTGGGGTTTTTTCTTTCTGGCAATTATATAGATTATTTTATAACAACGAGATTTTATTTAACATTGATTTGTCTTTTACCAGAAATTATAGCTCCTGCCAAGAGTACAAATATGACAATCAATAACAATATTTAACGCAATTTAATTATTATGTTAATTCAGTCTATTTTTATAGAAGAGAATGTAGAAGTAAAAGACGTTATTATGTTTTCGCATATTCACATATTTTATACGTTAATTAAACGTCTAGCTCGCGAGGTATGGCAAAGTTTCGTTGAATTTTCTCAATTTTGTACGAGAGTTGTAATTATTGTGTTTTCTTTATCGGCTCTTGTAAGATTACGGGATTACACAATTATTTATTTAAAAAAATAATGAAGCATGTGAGATAGCTTTTTTTCATGAAACGTTTTTTATTATCCGTTTCAGAACTAACCGCTTGGTTAATCGGATGTACGTGTACAATTTTATAGTATGTATATCCGCGTAACACAGTATCCGAATAACTCTCATGTTAAAGTTAAAAAATTAAGATGATCGATAATCTGGATAACTGAAGATTCGACTGTAGGACTATAGGCCGTAATTCCGCGAGATATAATATGGAAGCCGGCTACTCGATTTAAGGGTTAATAATAGCTTTCGGTGATAGGAGTCGGCCCACCCGTAGCAGCAGCAGACAATTCTGTATTTGCATGCATTTACATACGTGCATATATACATATGTATATATGTATACGGCTCACGTTCGCGATCGGTTGCACAGTGGCGATGCAACGACAGAAGTAGAGGGTAGGATCGCTATGCAAAGTGCAAGAGCACCACGCTTTACGATGTGATGCGCGAGGCTATGTGTAGAGAAACCCGGCGCGGCGAGTGTCGTAGAATTCCGTAGGTGTATGTACCTATTTTGTAGGATACACAGTATTTCGGTTGAAGTTTCCCTCATTTTTTCTCTTTCATTCTCTCTCTGTCTCTGTCTCGATAGTGCTTCCTCGATTAGTTCGCCCACGAGTTTCCTCGAGATCGAAAACTAACTTGAGTAACGGGAGGCTATTTTCGGCCTTAGCGTCACTCGATTGGAGGTTTTGCCGTAAAATCCAATCGGTGAAAGTTCGATATAGTTAATAGTTGCCAGTAGAAACCGTGATTATTAAGGATTAAGCAGAAAAGAGAATTTTTATATTTATCACAAAAAGATGAATTCGTTCACAATTTGTTCACAATTCTATAAGGTAGTTGTTATATTTTATCACTCCTCATACTATTCTTCCTGGTCACAAATCAAGTTTGCATTTGTATCCGTCGGTCGATAGTCAGTTTTAAAATTAAATTGTAAGCGCGAAATAATCGGAATCGAGAGATTGCTCAAGGTAAAAGAAAGATATAAAGCTCTCCGTGACTTCTTCTGTCATTAGGTCCCCTAAACTTCAGTTAAAAATCGCTGTAGAATAGTTGAAACTTACAATGGAAAAACGACGGGAAGCGACGTCGACGTCGAGAAAGGTGATAAATCGAGCGCGACGGGACACCACGGAGTAGTCGGGTAAGGAAGCAAAAGCGCCCTTAGGGACGCCACAATCTCGCGTGGCGAGCAAGCGAGCCGTGTGCTGGCAAGAACGAGCGGGTATTTAAAGCGCATCTCCGTCGTTGTTGGGCTCGACAGGACGCTTCTCTTTGAGGATTCATCGTCGATCGCCCCAGTTCCACGTCGGCGAGCGAACTGACTCGTTTCAAGGTCGATGCCTTTCGTCCCCTTGCATTATTCTTCCATCCCTCACTTGCCCCTCATGGTTTCTTTTTTCCGCAACATCTCCATCTTCTACTCCACTCTTGCGCGGCTCCCTTTTTTTATCTTGCTGCTAGTCTCACGTGTCCTTCTTTCATCGACATTTTTTTTCTGTTTACCTTACTCTATTCTTTGCTGCGCAGTATCACGCAAACGAGAAAGCTCCGCGATAAAATGTGAGAATGTACTCTTAATCTTCTAATGAAATGTGAGAGCTAGTTTAATGCGTTAGATGTGCGTCATGATATAAATTCATTTCCATTTCGCAAAATTAATTTTTTTTGTGAGATGAGAATGTTTTTCATTTAAAAGTTCTATTATTTCTTGTTTGTATGAAAAAAAAACAAATCTTCATTTCTTGACAAAATACCCTGCACTTATTACGGTCATAAAGTTCATGAAAAATTCAGATCTAGCTTTCTTTTAATAAAGAAAGTCTTGTGTGATTTTGAAAGTTAATGGCTTAAAAATAAACGACGCGTATCTTGTATCTCGTCTTGCTTAGTTCATTTCTTAGTTCGCTTTTGCTTCTTTTTCGTAGCTTACCGTCTTTATAGGAAAAGCATTTATATGTTAATTTATGAAGATGCCACGAAAGACTCGTTGTAGCATATTCGTCGTGCGATTTTAGGAATCTCGGCTCACTTCCGGAAGAGGAGGGCAACTGTCGTCGCTATTTTTAATGTGGAATAATATTCACACACTTGCACACTTGATATCGAAGAACAGCGTTATAAATTCATTTTGCATATACATAAACCAGCATTCATGGAATTGCTTGGATAATTTTTAATGCGAATTATGTTAATGTATCAGCTATATGTATTTAATCCTCCGTCTGCAACCATAGGTCTTTTACATCCAGATACGTATGTATATTTTTCCAGTTGTCAAGGCTGGAGTCTTAAGATGAAATGGATAATTTTGCAGAATTGTATCGACGGTATTATTCGATAGGTATGAATTAAATCAAGTTAAATAGAGAGATCCTGGATTACTCACATAGTCGAGACAATAAATTCATTCTTCGTAGTATAATTTCCGCTTCCTGAATCTCTCGTAGTTAAACTTGAAACGAAACGAAAATTGCATCTCGTTGCATCTTAGAAGAGAAACCGTACGACGCAATTTTATATCGCGTTGCATTCGATGCTCACATACTTCTTGCGTACTCGTGTTGTATCGGATGCTGTTTGCATCCGAGAATTTCTTTATCCGGTTTCTTATCGTCCTATTGTCACTTTTGCTCGCAGCACGGGCAGAATGTACTGGATTGCTGTTTTGTAGCTCGCAACATGTGTGTGTGTATATTTTGCGTTGATTGCAAACTTTTGTCAATTATGCACCATTAGTGTTGTGTGTTATTGCCAAAGAGAAACGGCGTTGCAGTTGCCCGTTTTAGTAAACTATATCACGCCCGTACTTGTTCGTCAAGGTGATCGCTCGTCAAGCGCGATAAAATACGATTTGCCTATTGAATATTAACAAGTTGCAACAGATAATGACTTTTCATGAAATTTTCCTCGATGCAAAATTAATTGCAATTTTATTGATGATTCTATTAATTAAAATTCTTGGTTAAAACAATGAGGATATTTCGTTTTATTTTTTTAATAACTATTTGTATATATCGTTCTAATTTCTCGCGAGCACACAATGACGAAGGTATTTTTACTTTTACAATTAAATATCGATACTTTTATGGCAGAAAATAAATTCAAATTTGTAGGTACAATACAATACTTAAAAAAATATTTAAGATAAATGTTTATTAAAGTTGAGTGTTTTTATTACATTCTTCGAGATTGAGACTTTTGATGTTCGGTATTCGATTAAGGGAAGGGATGCTTAGTAGTGTTCCAATGTATCTGATGATGGTCAACATACACGTGAAGGGGATGAGAGCGTGCAGTGCGAGAACAGGAGCGTGACGTTAAATAATCGTCGTGCTTCGGCGGTATAATCTCCTAAAGAGCACGTGAGCGGAAAAGCTACCCGTTCTATGACAAGGGGTTGGAAAAGCGGCAAGGGGTTGACGTGGCGGGGGTTGCTGCACGCAGTAGCTAGTGGCACAATCTCCGGTAATGATTGGTCGTCATGGAAACGAGCCAAGCACCCGCCTCGCCCTTTTTCCTCCGGGCAGACCGAGCGGCGTGATCGTCGCGGAGCGTCGCGCCGCGTCGCGTCGCATCGTTGACTGCAACACAGCGCCGACGCCAACAGAACCAGTCGCGGCCTCGAGAGTCTCTATACCCCGCAGCAAGGATAATGCTTCTCATTCTGGAAAGAGACTCGTGACATTTTTTATTCAAAATATTTTTGTTTGCGAAAAAATATTTATGCTCTTCTTATTATCTATTTATTAATATTCTATTGAAATTATTAAAGTTACGACATTTAGTTGTTAATTTATACAACGGTTTTAAAACGATTCATATTTATATTGTGTAATTTTATTGAATATTGTAGGGAGAGAGAGAGAGAGAGAGATTGACTATAACTTGTTAGTTACAACTACTTTGTCATGGTTCTATGGTATTTTAAAGATTGAAACTTTATATGAAAATTATCAAGACAATAGTGCGGTAAGATATAAGAAAACGGTAAGAAGCATAGGAAATTCTTGCAATTACTTATGTGACGCGACTTTTATAACTTTCATCGAATCTAACGTAGTTCAACGACGTACTCCTTTGCTGTGCGCAGAAAACTCGTTCAACCTCAATTTCCGAATACTTAATGATTGCGATTCATTGTATTTATAAAAAAAAAATTTGTGCTACACTTTTCCTCGCCACGATGAACCCGCGATCGAGCTGTCTGTCAGTCATAGATTCACTATTCTTATCGATTCGATTTGAGGCAATTACAGACATGTTGCTGATGATTTCTTACCGCCTACTTATCTGTATCAGACCGCAAAGCGATAGGCGGCCTCGAAGTGGAAGATTTACGAAGAAACGACGAATTTAGGTCTCTCGGCAAATGTTCGCTCAATGAACAATCTGTAGTTGCTAATCTGCTACCTTGATCGACGGCGCTACAGAACGCTCGGAGAAACTTTAGCAGGTCGAAGTTTCCCCAGCGCCGGCCACGCGGTTTTCCATATATATAGAAGGAGTAACGGCGCAAAGTGCGTCGCGGGGGTGTGGGGTAATCGAGAAAGTTTAGTTCTCGGATAGCTAGAGACGCCGGATATATGCGACTATGAATTCTGAGGGTGGACTTTACTCTCTGGTCTTGGATGAGCGAGTGTAATCGCTGTCTCGTTACCAAGTCTCGCCTCTTTTTTTGCGCTTTGAGAATCACATTAACGAATACTTTTGACGTCACTGGCATGCAGTAGCGATCGGTTTATTTTTAGCAACGCGTAGGTATAAAGCGAATCGTAGAATCGATTTCATCAGACGATTTATGACGACATCATTTGATGGATCTCTTGAAAATTAGAGACAGACGTGTTATGTAAATCTATCAGCGTACAAGTTCAAGTTTCAAGTATCTCAATGTTCTATCCCTTTCAAAGATTTATTACACATCGGTCTTTTGTTTCTTTCTTTCTATGAAAACTTTTTATAGCTATAACTTTTTCGCACATTCGTAAAAAAAAGTATCGCGCATTGAGAAATTTTTAATTCAACTTTTTTTTCGTCTAATCAAAGCTGTAATATATGTATATAAGATATTTAATGAAATGTTTGATGATGTGAGTGCATAATTAAAAATAGATCTCTTTTGATAATTTGAAAATGAAACATTGATTCAAGGATAATGTAATTATGGTGAGAAAAATTACATCAGTAACTCAGCGATTTCATTCATTTTAAAATATTTTATCCACCAATGCCATTGAATATTAAATTCTTGAGAAAAACAAACAGAATTATTATCGATAACAACTGATAATAATTATCGAGTTCAACAAAGGATATATAACACGGATTGGTATTTAATGTATTAAATTTTTACAATGTTTGTTGCATTATGAGTTAGAAATCAGTTCTGTTATAAAAAGAATTAAGATTTAAGAAAGCATTTTCAAGGAATTTCCAAAGTTAATATTTAGTAATCATTCTTTCAGGTAATTATCAAAGTACGCGTTTAGTCAGTGTACTTTAGATATTTTGCAATTTATATTATAGCATATTCTCTCTCCTTCTCTCCAACTAATGCAACTCATAATTGTATCTAAACATCTGAACACTAGAATATTCTATTTTCGGATATTGTACAGCTCATGGCAGTTTTGATACACGAAGTGTTTGTTACACTAGCGAGGATTCGTAACTTTTGTTATTTATGACATTACGTTTTATACACATATGTTATATATATATGTGTGTTTGTACATTATGTGCGCCACTAAGTACATTCGTACATATTGCATATTATAATCTTCCCGAATAACAGTTATATAGCAGTATAATAACATATGTTTGTTCTCGTGATTGTTTCAGAGGTGCCTTCTCCGTGGTTCGACGATGTGTGCAAAAGAGCACCGGTCACGAGTTTGCTGCAAAAATCATAAACACCAAAAAACTCTCGAATAGAGGTAAGTGGCGTGCACAGTTGTCA
Organism: Tetramorium parvispinum; assembly: GCA_011638315.1. NCBI lineage: Eukaryota > Metazoa > Arthropoda > Insecta > Hymenoptera > Formicidae > Tetramorium > Tetramorium parvispinum. Next base: position 28,014 of record VBVR01000024.1, read on the forward strand.
ATCGAATTTTATATATTGTCGAATTCAAATTGATTTTAATTTAGCGTATCGTCAGTCATTATTAGTAGGAAATAGAGCAAGCTGATTTCCGAATAATTTTTGAAACGTTTGTCAACTTGTGGAGGCGATATGAAGTTAATATCGCGCACATAGACAATTTGTGATTGTACATGTTTCGCAATTTTTTTGCGTTTATGTATAGTAATATATTATATTCGTTAGAGATTTGTGATATTGAATTTGAAGATAATTAATTCAATCTTTGCTGTTGCTTGCGACATGGTGTCGGGATTAGCTTGATACATACATAAAATAAGCACATAATGAATAAATAAGCGAATTGTTTCGCAGAGGTGTTCGCATTCGATAGCTGATGATTATTTAGTACGATCACAAATCTTGTCGCTAAATCGTTTATAAATATTTCGGAAATTAGATGTTTGTCATTGCTAGAAAATTCTAATGTGGAAGGCGTAAAGGCTAAAATTAATTCAGAAATTTCAGGAATTTTTTCCCGATGTTATTCATTTATTGTGATAAGATTAGGTAGACAATATAATATTTATTGTTATTAAAATATCATAATTGCAAAAGTGTACATCAGTGAATAAAATATGGATAGATAAAATTAAGCTTTTAAGCAAAAAATACTTACACTACTAGAAGGTGCTCACTTATTCAGGCATATTTCAGTCTCGAGTCTGAAATATCTTTTGAAGGAAAGAAAGAAAGAGATGTGCTCTCGTTTGAAACGACGGGTAAAGACTGTTTCCGGCTTTCTTTAACATGATATAAATATATAGTAGAGACAGGTCGAAGACACGGTAAGAGGAAAGACTCGAGCGTTCTTTTCAGAAACGTTTGAAACGTTTCTGAGGCAATAGCGCCCGAATGGTCATCGTAAATTTCCATTGCAAAAGAGCTGCTTTCATGTCTTTACACGATCGTTTCTTTTACGCGGTTGCTCGCGATCGCAGAAAATGTGTAACACACAGCAATATACATGCAACTGTTGTCTTTATTATTTATTATACGTACAATATCTCTTTGATATACATATGTTTATAGATATGTTATATACATATGTATGTATCAATATTAAAATGTTGCAATTCATCGTTATTGCTGTATGTTTTTCTACACACGAATTAATACTGTAGAAAATTTTAACGTGTGTGCGGTATTTTATTTTATTTTACCATCTTTTATTATTTTTTCTGGAAATACCGTAAATATTCTGAAACGAGAATAAAAGCACGAGAGTGTCTCTTTTTTACTATATTTTCCGCTTGTAATTTTTTAAATAATCTGTAAATACACGTTCTCTCACAGGCGAGTAAAGAGAATTACTTGCTCTATGTTACGTACTTTTTGCGATTTCTTGCGATTGATCAGGGATTCGCGGTAAAAGTTTGTGCGATATGTTTAAAAGCAAGCAGACACACACGCAACGCGCCGTTGTCAACCTGCCAGCGAATTCCTACGCGAGGCTAGTGCGGTTGCCAGTTTACCGTATAGCGAGAGACCGTTGGTCCGGAAAATGCATATCGACCTCTTTTGAAATTCAATCGCATTCGCGCTATATATCATCGAGAAGGCGGTACATTAGAATGAGACACAAAGATGGAAGGAACATTACGATGCTAAACGAGCGCTCGATATGATAGAACGAGAGGCGAATTAAATTTCTCCCTTATCCCTTCAAACGCGACTTCGCACGTAAAGTGCCGAATTAGCGACACTGAATACTAGATTCCTTTCCTTTGTTTTGTCTCGTTTTCTCTTTCACGAGTAATTTTTATAAAATTGCTTTACTAATTGTCCGATATGATATATTTCTTCCTCTGTAAAACTATATTTTATTTAGGCTTTAGCCTACTATTCTACTATTTCTACTATTTCTTCGCAAAATCGAACTTTACACATAAATTTACAAAAACATGATACGTGAAAATGAGAACACTGTCCCAAATAATTACGCGTAACAATTTGATTCGTACAATTAACGTAGTATTGTTTTGATTACTCGATCGAACTATTCAACTGCAGCGCAACGATGCGAACGATATCTAACATACCATTCTAATCCGAACGCAAATGCGGTCGCTACTGTTTCACGTGCGCGTAAATGCGTTGCGGTTAACCACTGTGAAAGAAATTTTGTTGGGAGAATAATGTAATATTCATAGTTAGTAGTGAATAACAGTTGAATAACAATGATACATCGACCATAAATGAAGAAAAATTAGTAGTGTTTCTTGCAAAAGAATAAAAAAATCAGTTTTTCTTATATTCGATCTTAAATGAATCGTGAATTCCGTTGAAATCAAATTTTGTTATTACGTTTTGAAAACATTCATAACTCGGATTGAAAGAACGTCGAGAAAGTTTGTCTTAAATCTTATTGTCGCATCTTGAGAATTTTTTTGGTATTTTAATACAATTTTTCATATTTTTATGCAATATAAAATTTAGCATAGCAATAACATTAAATCTTTACAATGAGTTTAATAAAATTATGATTCACATTACTAGTTACGTGCATTTTCAGATACAATACAATACAATACATTGTTTTTTGAGAAGGAACAAGAGACAGAGTAGGGAAAAGAATTTTAAATATCTGTTTTTATCATTTTATAAAATATTTTCAAATTTTTGGCGTTTAATAATTCGCGAATTAGGCTGATTTGAATTTATATACATATACATATGTATAAAGTTTCAGTGTTATAGGAAATTTACATCAGCTTTCTAAAATATAATATACACTTTACAATGTTGCTGTTTAAATTTTGTTATTATTATAATATATATACGTACATACATGTATACACATATATTATATGTGAAGAAATAATTTTGATTATATTTCCCTCCTATACTTGACGCTTTCACGATGAAAGCTGAATTTCCTCGATGCACGATAGAATAATATCGCTCTCGACGGACTTCTCTGGGCCAGACTAGACCGCTACCTCATTTGATCAAGATTCAATTCCGCGTGCAAGTATGCATTAAGAGAGAGAGAGAGAGAGAGAGAGAGAGAGAGAGAATATTGCAAAGGAAGGTCGCGTTTCATCTTCGCCTCGCCGAACGACTCGCGAGCACTCGGAATTGCATAATTTCCTCCCACGAAGCCGGCATACTCGTTTCCGTCCTTCACTTCCTTTACCCTCGTTCAATTTATAGCCATTTTCTGCGGGCACGATGCGGCGAGATAAATCTATCTTTGGCATCGCTTCGCCGCGCCGAAGCGTGGCGAGGGTAAAAGGTAAAAAGGTGTCAGGGTAAAAGAGGAATCCTCCCTCTATTCCTTCTGCTTCTCCTCTCTCTCTCTCTCTCTCTCTCTCTCGGACAAGAATCGTTGGTTCGTGCGAGTCGGCTCAGACCTACGACCTTGCTCCAGTAACCTCTTGACCTAACGGAGGCCACAGCCTCTGCAATATGGCGTGCACGCGCTCCGCACACAACGAATAAAACTTGTATCCTGGCAAAGAGAGGGAAGCAACTAGCAAGCTACGGGAAACCGATCGTTGTGAGTGGGAAGAGTAGGACAATTTCTGGATTTCCTCGCGATTTGATCCGCGCTCGGCTGTCATTTCCCATCATTTCCGATTCTGCGACAGCGCGACCGAGTATGACACGTAACGACACAGTGCACTTGTCTACTTACTCTCCCCAGCATGCTCGCGCTGAGAGAAGATAAGACTTTTTTCCATTCTTTTCGTCGTGCACGTTGAAACGTGCTCCAGCCTTTCCTTTATGCTAGGAAATTGTCAACTCAAGTGTGAATCCTGCGAGGATGCTGGGGAGAAGATTCTTTCGTTACATTCGTTCGTTTATGTAGCGCTTTATTCTCTCTACGAACAAAACCAGTCAGTACTAAATTAATTGTCAAACATAAAACGTGCGTGACAATAAAAATATATCGGGTACGTTATCAATCGTTTCTTTCTCTTTGTAGCTTACTCTCTATAGCTATAGCTAGAAAAGCAGTCTCTCAGATTAATCATTTATCTGACACAATGTAAAAATATGTTTTCATAGAAAACATCTGTGTCGCAGATCATTTATGCAGTGAACGATAAAAAAGCGTACGTACAGAGAGAATTCAATGTTACACACTTGATATCACTGAGTATGGTTACAGTCTAAACCAGGCCAATAGGTATTCCAAGTCGATGCATTTCTATTCCGGTAAGCAAAACTGTGAAATTGTGAAAATCTTTTTTTACCACCTGAAATTTCTTCGAGTGGTCGAATTTCGTCGCTTTCGGTGCGACGACGAATTAATCGAGCGATATAATTGGGACTTCGTCGGCGTCGCGATCATTTGAATTTCTAATTCGCGGCTTTGGATCACAAAGAGAATCACGAGAAGGTTGGTCATGTTTCCCAACATACGTTGCCCTAGTGCGCGTGCCTTTTCCGCGCTTTCTTATCTGTCTCCATTCAATCTCTGTTTGTCTTTTCTTCTTGGAACTTTTTACCGTTAATTCCACTCGATTCCGTTTAAAGCGTTTTAAGCGAATTCTTTTTCAACATCTCACAACTTGTATTTATAATATAGTTTCAACATTACTTGGTATATCTACTAATATTTAATATTGTATTTATAACATTTCTATAAATTTGTCCAAAAATTGTTGAAAGTTGTTTTGTTGATCACATCTTAAATTGGAAATGAAGAAAATGCCCATCTTTTATTTGTCGATGAAAAGGCCGTGTCATTTTTCTCGCGCAGTTTATAACGGGATTCTTCATAGCCGTCCAGAAATCGGGAGGAAAAAATGCATCATTATCCTTGTAGCCTTATCACGCACGATAGATCAAGGGTGCCTCACACACTTTCTCCGCATCGACTTGCATAAGCGAGCGCGATCAACGGTGGTTTTTATTATTGACGCTTTCGTGTGACATTCGCGCTCTATCGGATGGGAAGCCGTTACATCGGGTGGATGCTTCCTGAGAATCGGCCTTGCGATGGCAAACGCTCAACCTTTCGACGACGGGTACCCTTTCGTCGACGCTCTAAGGACACGCGCCCGCGCGCGCATCGATATTCATCTTTCGCTTTCCGACAGCATCTTTGTAGGAACGCGTGATTGCCGGAAAAGCGAAACTGATGATCGCGGAAATGCGATCTTTCTGCACGAGTTTGCTATTCGTTTCGTAACTCAATTGCGAGGTATTAACTTTCTCGAGTAATTAGCTTATTTAAAGCAAACGTGCTATGCAATTCTAACAATAATCAGCAATTACGCTTGTTATTGTAACGATACACTTTTAATCAATTTTGTTTTACGTGTTAATTGTTTGTATTCTTTTATTCTGTTCTTCTAATTAAGTGACTTTATTAAAATACACGTATGAAAAATTCACATGTGTAATATGTGCTTTTTGTGGGCTGATTTGCAGCATATAGATTTTCGATTGTAGATTGATTGGCCGCTCATATCGAAATATGGATAATTCTTATGAAAAACGCACACATCCTTAGGGTAGGCCGCACACAAAGTTGTCTATAACGAGATAAAAATAAGAAAATATATTTTCTAACGAGCCCGTTTGCCGCGTAACCTGCTGGAAATGATTCGCTCGAGCAGTACGTGTACACACGAGTGGGTATGTATGTGTGTTGCGCGCAACCTCCCCCCCCCCACACACACACACACACTTTTATCTTTTTTCTAGATATATATTTTTATATAGATTGTGTTAATTATTGGGTGGGGGTGAAGGTGATTGCAAGGGCTGTTATCCAGACACGCCTCTATCGATTAGTGCGCTGCTATTTACTGTACACTAACAATAAGTATTAAATAATCTGTTTGCGAAATTTATGAAAGGAAATAGGATTTGTACGCTTCTTACTCTTTCGTTTAATCGGAATAATTCTTATGTTTCGTCGCAGATGGAAATGGACATAGCTGATAGGCGTGTCCGTGTAGATACGTCTGTATAAAACGTATGAGCTAGTTTATCAGATTACGCAAAAGGTCACGTTATGTAAATTTTTTTCTTTATGCAATTGTATTTTTTACGTAAGATGCGGTGGTCCAATATATGTATGTATATCTGAAGTGACGTTACGACTTTTGAGGATATCAGAGAAACGATAAATAGATGGAGGGAAATATTATAATAACGCCTTACCTACGTAGCTTGACCTCATCTTTATTGAGGATATGATTGGAATATTACAATTTTTTTTCTACGGCGAGAAGTCTGAAGGGAAGAAAGATTGACAAAATAAAATTTCGACGGCGATAACGTGTTGGTAAACGAGAAAATCGCTCTCGCGAATATTGCATCGCTCGACGTATCTGCATGTAATTGAGTTGCAACTTGTGCCTACAGCACCAAATGCAACGTTACATGCAATGTCATTCACGTGCAATATCATTTTGCTGAGTCGTGAAATACTGCTGGAATTTGTCGACCACGTTGCGTATTTTGTTACAAGTGCGTTCGCGCGCAGCTATGCAATTCCAGAGAGCACGTGTCTGCGTAACATTCGCAGAATCATTCTCGTATAATTAATAAAGCGTAACAAGTAAAAACGCGATGTACAAATATATTGTAAGATGGTTTGCACTTGTGTTTAGTAAAAGATTATGTGAACGGTAATGTTTTCCATGAAAGTAATTTTCTGACAATGAGTTATAATGTTATAATTTTTTAATAAAAATTGATTGACTTTCAAAGATGTCAAGTAAATATTTAATTTAACACACGTGTCTTTTTTTATATTTTATATTTATAATAAATTTTATATTTTTAATTGTTCTCGTGTAAATATTGAATTGTTATACATACCATATATTTCGTTCGTTTGTTGAGTCTCGATAATTTATTAATTTTTTTCTTTAAATATAATATTTAACTTTATTAAAGTACTGACATTATAATGATATATTCCTTTATAAGATAAATAATTTATCACGCTAAAGTGTTATGAAACAAAAATAATATCATATTAATAAAAAATAGTTCTACATTAATCTGTTAGCTATGAATAATATTTTACACCAAACTACGTTAGAGTTATACAAAAGATTTATTTTATATTCTGTTCGGTACGCGATACGTTTCGATTAATGCGTCCGCTCGCAATCGGCTATGTAAAGTTTATGGGAAAAGAAAAGCATTAAATAGCATTAAATAGCAACACACGGGAGTCCACGTTATTGTACTTTTGTGCAATTTAAACAACTGGCGTCGTAGAATCGGCATGAAATCCTAGGATCCTAGCGTCCTAGGATCGTGTTGTTGGTATTAATCATTTCCGGTTTGCTTTTTAACAAGAAAGAAAAAGGAAACATTCATCGTATTATGAAACGTATTTCCAAACGTATGCGTGCGTGCGAGCCAACGTCGCCCAAGTTTTTTCCTCCCTTCGCTGATCATTATCATCCGCGTAGCTTGTAAATGATGGGTGAAAATCTTTTTAGCATATTACGAGCGAGAAAATCAACTCTGTCGAGTAACCTACTTTTTTTCGCGGGCACGAAAACCGGAAAGCTTTCGGAAAGCTGCTTGTTCGTTCGCCAATTTGCCTGGTGTTTTTCGCACTTCTCGCACGACTTATACGCTTGTCACTTCCGCTACTTTAAATTCTCGTCTTTTAGGTCTTTTAAGCCTTTAGAGAGTAGCTACTATGATGAAGAAACAATTATGGTAACTCATTTCAGGGTATCAACATTTCGATTATATTTACTTATATTAATAATAACTTGTCAAATCGAAAAATAATGTTGTTATATCAATGTAAGAAGCGTGTAAATTCTTTCATGAATTTAAAAGTGATTTATACTTCATTTTTGTAATAATATTAACTGCACTAATTATCTTATATAACAATTTATTTAAAAAATTGTATACTTGTACATATTTTTTAAATTGAAAAGTGCAAAATAACTAAAAAGAAAAACATACACTACTTATACTTTTATTTTATATTTTTGTCGTTGTTGCGATATTCATTGTCAGGATAGCAGTCCGTCTTGAGCTATTTTAATCAAATGGCCATCAAATATTACAGAGAAAATTGATTTCGTAATGTACGTAAGAAGGTATCGGGAAATAATCCTCAAAATGAGTTCACCATCGATAAATGCAATTTTCTCGTGCCTCTTAGCGAATTAACTCTGGAAAAACTCGTTGAGAAACGTCAACACAAAATTTGATTCTATCACAATGTCCGGCGATCGATTATTTCAGGGAAACCTGCGCAATTAACATTACGTTATGCGAAATTATATTCGAATGTTTTCATAGTCATCTACAAAAATATAATTAATTGCGGCAATTAGAGAAAGTAGTCATTTTAGGTCGTTTCTAAATTACTTTTATTGATTTCCTTTAAATTAAATTATTAATATGTTATATATATATATATATGTATAAATGTTTAACCAAGTACATGTTTTCTCATTACAGATTTTCAAAAACTCGAGCGTGAGGCGCGGATATGTAGAAAACTACAACATCCAAATATCGGTAAGTGAATTTTATTTCGGTCGATTTTATGCGTCTTGTGTGATCGGTTCGCGCCAACAACGAGAGAAGACGAGAAAAGACTATAATCATCCTATCATCGCATACTAATTTTACACCAGTTTCAAATATATGTTATTAGATGATAATTAAATTAAGTCACTAATCGATATTGACGGCAAGTCTTGCAAACTTAATCCGAGTAGGCGTTCCGAAGTGAAATGATGAATAATCTGCGCGTGTCATGATCGTGGTATACGTGGCCAGCATCGCGAGTAGTACCGCTCATTTTAGTCAGGCATGCGTTCTCTGCAATCACTGCTTATTTCCGACAATAAATTTCAAAGATCGCGTATAAAGTTAAGTTTTATCATAATGGAGCGTTTAATGAAACGTATGATTGATTGAAACAATCAATACTTACTAATTTCATTTTTAATTTTATTTAAATTATATTATCGAAGCTTTGAGAGACATTCTTTGCTTCATTTCTCGGGCGAAATATATCGTTGAATTGCTGTTGTAACTTTTTCTTTTAATACTGACTTTTTATAATAATTGTATTGCATTGTGGTGATATGTAAATATCGCAGAAATCAAACGGCAACAAGCGACACGCAATATTGGAATTCAATAATACGAGAGAGAGAGAGAGAGAGAGAGAGAGAGAGAGAGAGAGAGAGAAGGGGGTGGGGAGAATACATAAGCGAAGCGACGAGTAAAGGGTGACTTCACTTTTATGTTTCAGTACTCTCTGATGTTGTTCATTCTTTATATTTTGGTTACTTGTACCACTGAATATTTCTTTCAACGCATTGATAATATTTAGGAAAAATCTTTCTTTGCAAGAGAAATTGCAATGGTACGTTATGTTTGCTTTTTTATCCTTATGATAGAAATTTTTTCTTTAAATGTGATAAATCATACAAAAAATATTGCAAACACTATTTTTTTAGCGGATGTAAATTTTATAATCCAAAAGAAGGATATAAAAGTGTAGTATATAAATGTTTTATAATATAATAGCAATTTTATTAAATATTTAACGATTTAATCAAGTATTTGATTAAAATACAATATTAAAATTTAAATAAAATTGATTCTTAATTCTCATCAAGCATGACAAAAATGTTTATACTTGCAGTTTTCCACAAAGCTGTCGTAATAGTTTTCTCAAGTAAACACTCGTCCCATCCTCATTTTAATATGCAAAATTCGCATGTTGTCTTCTTTCGAGCTTTTGCAGACATGTTATGTACTTGTACGTGAAGACACGTCGATCGATCGATACTTGCCGAGATGGTAGAAAATATCCATGTCCCAGATGCGTGTGGAATAGGGTCAATAGGGACGAAGAGGGCGGTCCGATTAGGTTTGGGACTATGGGATCTCCACGCATGTTCTCAGTTGTTAAGACATAAAAACTCGTTAACCATTTTCCGATATAGACTATAATTTCTCAATCAAGCTTGTTAGAAAACTACAAGAATTTTTGCTGATCTTTCCTCACTTGTTTGGGCGCACATGTGATATCCGCCTTTGTTTCTCACATAGAGGCTGGAGAAAAAAGAAATTTCAAGGGAAATGTAAGGATATACATTGAAAGTAAAAGAGATTATTAATATAAAATTTTGTTAATTTTGTAAGTCTCATATTTTTCATCTATTTCATAAATATTTTTTTTGCAAACTTTACACAGAAATTTGTCACGAATAACCTAACCATTAAGAAAAAATTGATTTCATGAAATGAAAAGTGTTCAACTTCAAACATTGAGATTTTTTTTAAGAGATTATTTTATTTAAGAGATTTAATAATTAACGAAAAGGAAACAAACATATCGTTTATTCATTATGCATATAAATGACGAGATGATTTAATTTTGCTTCGCGATTGTCGACCTGGAAAAGTATGTACATACGCTTAGTTTAAAACCAGATTTCTAATCTCTTGTTAAGTATCGCGCCGAGCGTGATACTTAAATGGCGTTTCAAAATAGTGGAAAAAGTTAAACGCCGTTTCAGAGTACGTTGTTCCATTCGCGAATAAATCGTCGTTGCACACAATGTTGCATGTATGGTGTAATCTAGATAAAATGTAAATCGCCTCTCGTTCTGGCCGTCCCCGTATATTTGATGTATAATGTTGGAAGTGTAATTAATCTCGCGTCTCGTCATTATACTCTCGCGACTTATGAATTACCCTCTCTGTTTTTATAATCATTACGCGTTGTTATATATTATATGTATATTAAATTCTTGATGAGCCGATTGTCTCAGTCGATGTCACTTGATATGCTTTTTATTGAATTACGCTGATTCTATTATAACAGCAGCAGCATATAGATTATATCGTCTAGTTTATTCAAATCCATGTTATTGATTGAGCACATATAAGGCTTACTAGAATTATAACAAAGGCATGTTTTTAACTTATCCGAATCATTTATTTAAAATTAAAACAACTTATTTTACGTTTTAACTTTTACAGTCATTTGGAATTTTTACAATTTTGAAGTATTCTATATAAGTTTAGAGAATCAAGAGCTTGCTTCGATATTATCTATACATAAATTGTTCTACATATTTTTAGAAATTTTTTAAACTTTTAACTTCGTTCAAGGTTTCGTCGTTGTATACTTGGAGTTTTTTAGTTTATCATAAATCAGAGTAGAAACGCGAATTAGGTTTGGCATGCTCTTGCAGCTCGCGGAGGCTTCCGTGTAATTCGATTTTCCGCGGATTACACGACTGGCGTCTCAAGACGTTGGAAAATGTTATAAAGCGTTTCAAAGTTCAATGATAACGTGCATAAAAACGCTCTAACATCTTTCCTGTTGTAGCTTTGAATTTTTATGTGAGCATATAAATCTTTTACTTTTTTCTAAATAATATTATATAAAGAATTTTTTGTTAATACTCAAAAGAGTGATGAACAAAATAATTGTGAAAAATATGTATACATACTGTTTCGATAGATTTTCATCAAACATCAACGTTTCTATGTATTCTTTGAGAATTTTGATACGATTTTTCCTCTCGGCGTAAAGTTTGATTAGGCACTGTATTTTTTGATAATTTTGGGATTTTCGTTGTTAGATATCCTAATAGCAAAGTTAAGATCTGGTTAAGGCAGGAATTAAACCTGGAATTAACTAAAGAATAAACTTTCATTGTCTGTTTGCATCTTCGGACCTGAGCTCGCGAGAATCCTTTAATTTTCAATGTTAAATAACCTTGTGTAATTATGTCGGACTTTAGTTTTCGTGGAGTGAAAGTATAGACTTGAAATTTGTTGAAAAATACGTTGCTGAAGCTTGAACAGACTTTACACACACTTGTAATATCCTCTCTCTCTCTCTATACTTATATTTTATATATTTTATATTTTATCACATCACTTTACATTATATATCGATACGTGTCGAAAGGTTAAAGTTATAAATAAATTATGAAACGATTCGCGCGTATAATACAGCAGTATGGCTAGTTGAGGATTGCTTTAGAGATCCGCAAAGACTATATTAACACATAGAAAAGAGAGACAAAAAATATAACTGTACAAGTAATCTTTAAGATCGACGAAATCAGTTAATTATTGCATTATCATTGTCCAAGTGATGATTTATATTTATCATTTTACACTTATTATGACATTTACCTTTTCATATCACATATTTATCAAGCGCTTTGCGCCTCGAGACACTTTGAGTTTCTCATTTTACGCTGATTATCGAACACGCATTATCTTCAATCGCAATTCTCATGTAATCTTGTGAGTAAAGCCTTTTACAAATGCGTTTCGCAGATAAGTGGAGATGGCTATTCCGACGCCAATTTAGACGAGCTCGATTAATTCTCGGCGTGGCTTTGTTACAATCGCCGGCAACAACGATTGCTCCCACGGGAGAGTGAGCAGGGTCACTTATGGACAAAAAGGGATGAAAATTTCCTGCTAGCTTTTCTATTATATAACTACTCTACCGTAATTGTGTCCGCCTCTTGCCTTGGGCTTGCGTGTAAGTGAGCGATTTGCATCCGCACGGCAGACGTACGAGAATAATCGTAGAAAATTTATGGCTAAATGAGAATGTATCGATTCCGAGTTGCGAGTAGCAACACGAAACGCATGTTAATACTGCGACGAAGCATTAGCACGTGCGTCGTGCATAGTGGTCTCGTTGCGATAATAATCTTGAAAGCAGTGTGGATAGAATGCAAAATGCACAAAAGCACGTTCCCACGCATTTTATTTTATTTACGAGTATGTTAAAGTAAAAAATTTATCACGAGTATCTTTGACGAACGTGTGTGATATGTATATGCCATACCTTATTGTTGCAACTTAATTCTTCACTCAAGAATAACCTCCCTAATTATATAGTTCATTAAATCGCTCTCTGTTGAACGAGGGGATCGTTGAGATAAGAAGAGATGAGAAAGAAGAATTCTTAGCGAGAAAAGTACATCTTTCGTATCGCTTGTTAGATGATTGTTTTATTGTTTAATACTGCGATTGGTGTAGTTCAAAGGTCCATTTTTGTGTCGTCTTGTACCTCTTTGAACCTTGATCTTTTCAATGTCTTTAATTCATTAAGCGACCTCTTCGATCACGCGTATCTCCGTTTGGGGGAGACACGGTGTGAATTACAGTCGACTGATTTACCTTCAACAGTCCTCGAGCTAAATTGAACGTCCAGCAAATAAACGCTTGATTTCGCGACTCGGCAAGTGCGTCGATAATTGCTAACGCCTGTCTCATTCACTCCCTCTAAGTTCCCTGAATCCTACCTTAATGGCCGCGCTGTTAATTGATATAAATATAACCCGTCCGCGTCGTGCCGATTAGAGCGTACAAGCAATTCCCCTTACACGCGATGCACGTCTTCATTTCTGTAGCGAATCTCTCGAGTCTTTTCCAAACTCGAAAGTCTAATAATCTATGTATATTAACATTGTCGAATAATTAGAAAAGTACGGAATGGTAGTGATACGCAAGTCATACCGAGTTATCTTTTATAATTTTGCGATTACTTGGCTTTCGTCGCCAGTTTTTTTTTAGAATCAAATCAATATTGGAGACGAGACTGGAACAGTTAAAATAGATATATTATATATATATATATATATATATATTACCTATATGATTTCTTGCAAGGATTCTTTTAATTTTTTTAATAAAATATGTCGAAATAAATTTGATAATGCATGATTCGATGATGCGAGTTATTAGAGATAACAGAACGAAAAGATATTACTTGTTTCCCAATTTTTTAAATTGATTTTATTGGAGTGAACAAATTTGTTCCACATTATTAATTTTGTTTTCTTCTAATTACAAATTATTCCTTTTCGATATTTTCCATTAATAGATATAGATATACATACAGTTTTATAAATAGAATGTCATCTGTTAAAAAATTAAAAAATCGAACAATATGGAGAATGCCATTGTAATAGCCATAGTGACTGTCGAAATGGAGCAAGCCAAGGGGTATCGTCGAAATTATTCAATAGTCGTAAAACATTTTCAATTTCGCCTACTTCATTTTTCGAGGAAGCAACGAGGAGAATTGCCCATTACTCTCATATGCGACGCACGCGGTTGCGACCTTGAGCCAACAAATGTAATCCGTTCTGATGTGTGTTGCGATACGAATCGTGCGCGTACAAACTGGATGCAAGCCAATCGGCCGCGCGTGATCTCGGGGGAAATTTTTGGCGCGCGTGCATTTTTGCGCGCGGATTTATATCGGATTGCGGTTGATCCTGGCGAGTACTCGTGAACGTGAAGATTTTCGTACAGCGTTCACTGACAACAGGTGTCCCGTGTCCCGTGTTGAGACACGAACATTTATTTTCTCTCACGCGAAAGAATTTGCTCCTTCGTTATGCGTGCTGCGCATGAAATGGCGACATTTGAAAGTGTTTCGAAGTGCGCAAAAGTATTACAAGTATCCTTGTTTTAAGTACTTTGTAAAATTGAAAGTATAAGTAATACCTGATTGGTTGTAAGAAACGCTATTCCTAAAGTTGATAAATTCTACTTTCTTCATATTCAGGATTTTGGAAACAAAATACCCTATTAGTTGTACGGTTAACAACTTGTATAATATTTTCGAATATTTCTCTATAGACTAAATTTATTACAAGTATAATAGATATATTTTATATATTTTAAAATATTTTTAATATTAATAAAATTTTTTAATGAACTTTAATCATAGATTTTTAGATTTTTGTACCAGTCTTAATCATTATAAAATTATAAAATCATCAAGCGAATATTAACAGTTGTGTATCACTGACTGTGAGCATAGAACGATTAATCTGTAAGGATTGTTCACACACAAGTAGGAGGAGAGAGATGGAGGGGTGGATTATAATGTACGGTAACAATTGATATGTATTGATGATACTATTGATATCGACAATTTTAACCGAAATCCTTTCTTTCTATTGACGTAGTCGATGGCGAAAGTCACGTTTCGCTGCGGATCATCGTCGTAATGGACGGTCCATTTGTCGACCTTTATCACTGATCACAATGCGGCTCGTGCCATCGCGAATTCTGCAGTCTGATATACGAGACGGCGTTCAATGCGATTTGGTAGGAAAAAAATATGAATGTTTTGCTATATCTCTACAGATTATATTTCCTTTATATTTTTTATTCTGACTTAAGGAATTCACTTTTATCTTATGAAATTAGAATTCGTCGTTTTATTATTTCTTATACATATATTTTAATATAGAGTAGGGGTAAACGGACCAGTAATTGACCGCGTGTCTATCGTCAATAAATGACGATAGTAAAATGAAATGTAGATTATAAACTTAAAAGTTATTAAATGTTTATATGTAGGGTTTATTAACATTTTTCAAGTTTATAATTTTGAAGTAAATGTAAACACAAACCTTAATTTACTAGCTGTTGCTTGGTCATTGAATAGGTAGGTACGATCATTTATTGGACTATTGCGTATAACAGATTTTATAATTGGTTTATAAATAATTTTAGATAAATTTTAAATAAATATTTTAAATAAATTTAGAAAAAAATAAAGAAAAAATAATTATTTATATAAATACTGAATCTCAATTAACCCTAAACATGATAGAAAAATCTGATATTTTTTAGTAATTCATGTTCAATTCTCCAAATTCGACAATTCGGTCATTCACTGATCCGTTTACCCCTATATGGTATCAGCGAGTACTTGAATTTTGTCTCAAAGTTTGCGCGACACTGGACGATGCAGCAAAATAGCATAAATTTCTCGAAGATTGTGTGCGTGATTCTGCGAGATAAACCTTGACACCTCTCATCGAAGCATACGTAGCGCAGGATCTAAGAACGGACAAATGATTATGAGAACGTGCTCTCGCATCATATCGTCTTATTGTTCTCTTGGAGCATCTTGGAGAGTTTCTAAGCAAGACGCAAAGGCGAGAATGCAGATCAATACTCGACATCTGATCATACTGAATCCTATACGAGAGAGAGAGAGAGAGAGAGCTGATCGTGATAATTTGCTTCTACCGATCTTGTCTCTCTTTTCACGTCTCGTATCTGGTCCCCTCAACTACTCGCTCGTTCGACTAAAAATTGTCGACAGCAGCGAAGCCCTTTTCAGCGTTAAATATAAGCTAAATGTAGCAAAACATTCATATTTTTTTTCCTACTAAATCACACATTTGCTATTGACATCCGCAAAGATATTTGAATATTCGCATTATACGATACAATCTCTTGTTAATGTTCTCTCCCGCTATTAAATCGACTAATTTAAATTTGTGATTTAGACAAAGTCATTGATACAAAATTATGAGAATAAGAAACACGAATAGGAAACAAATTGGTTTTATCAAGAAAGTAATTTTTATATTATATTTTTATATTATATGCATGTATATTTTGTAATGTTATTATTTAATATTAATTCATCAATCATTTTCGAAACTTAATTTTTGATAAATTTAATATCAGATACCGAGAAAGTTACAACAAATTAAATGTTTGTTGCCTTTTTTGCCTTCGTCAAATAAAACTTGTTTTCTTTTATTTAGTTTCAAGTATTTTATTTTAATGGAAAAATTTAGTTTCCGCATTTAATTTCCATGATATTTTCTAAATAAACATGTAAACTCGTGTAAACTTTTTTGTAATTTATTTGATTTTGAAGATTATGTATTTAATATCAATGAGCACAGTATCATTGTTCATGTTCTCATTTATCGAATAAGAACGATAGATAATGATAGGAAGATGTGATGATCGAATTGTGATCAGCTTTGCTAATGTTGCTACATAAAGAGGAGTATTAAAGTTTGCTAGACCGGCCGCGATCTCTTAGCGTCAATATTTCCATAATTCATAAGAGTTGGCGTGATCAACGACTTTAGTTAGCATTTCTTTTATTCATCTTATAGCTCCGTTCGCCGAGACTGCATCTAGTCGACACGACGCGTTTCTCATAATGGTAAATTTTATTTCGCTTTAAAAATTAATTTCTGTGATTTTCGTAATTTAAGTTAAATTTAAGAGAGAGCGATCGACCTATTGTTTTGATTTTTGTTTTTGTTGTAATAGTCGCGCTACTGTGTACAGTAAAAATCATGCGACTGTCACTTTGGCACTGACACTCGTGCTCGTGCGAAAAGGTAATTCCGCAAAGTGCTCCGCATACTCAAACATTTTATTTCGACAAAAACTTTCTTCTAATTTAAAAAAATTTGTTATAATGATGAATAGAGAAATGAAAGAGTACAATGTAAGCATACACATAAATTGATACAAATTGCTTTATTGGTATTAGCCAAATATAGTCTTCGCGTGATTTAATTTAGCTAAATTTCTACACTTGATTTCACATTTAAATAATATTTGAGATATTCTATCTATTCTAATCTATTCAGATGCATGGGCGATCGTGATTTTAGAGATCAGTTAGTTTCTCTGCAAGCTAAGGCTCTTGAGTGCAGAGATATTGCTCTGGAATAATAAAGTTGCTAGATAACGAGATTTCCATGTGTCAAAGATGGTCGATAATCATTGTTTTAATGAATTGTTTTAATGAATTATCAAAAGCATCCAATGAATGCTTTTTGATAGTTCCTTGAACAATTCTCTTTTGTTGTACGTCAACGATTGCAGGCCTTTACCAGTGTGTATGAAAATATGTAAGCATCTAAGCTTTCAAAAATATATTTAAAAAATAGTATAAAATTCCTTTACTTTTACTTTGGTATTTTTTAAATTGATTTATTTAAAACTTGATTTGTTTAGTAGAATTTCATTTTTTTATTTAAGAATTTTTAAGTTGTAATGTTTTTAGAAAGGCCTAAACTTGCAAATGTAATTGCAGTGAGAGTATTAGTACCGCGTATACAATTTCGTCGAGGTGTGGCTTTGAAGATCGATATTTGTGTGTTAGTTCTCTCTTTCTGTTTATCTATCTATTCTCTTCTTTTCCTTCTATCTTGCTGAATTATTATAATCATCAATTTTTTTCCATTACTAGTGGTGGTGGACGCGCGTTTGTCTCTTCTATTTCGGATCTTTGTTTAAATCTTATTAAATCGAAAACGGTATCAGAAGAGATGAGCTCGTCTCTTTGTGATCTTTTGGTCATTTCGAAGGTAAAAAGTGTGACGAAAGTGTAAAATCATAGTCAATGCAAACGTTACGTTCGTTTAATACGAATTGAGTTTATTGACTTACTCTTATATTTCCACCGAAATTTATTACATTTCTTTTATTAATGATAATTATATACAAAATTTATAACAATTTATACATATTGGAAAAAATATATAAATAAAATAAGTATTTTATATCTTGATATTACAGGGATAATCTTAATATGTTAATATTAATATGCACTTGTAATATCTACTTGTAATTTATTTCATTTATCGAAATTCTTTTGCTGAAATTTATCTTGCCTTGTTATGAATGCTTGCCAGATATGATGAAACTTGAAGACGCATTATGAATCTATCATTAATTTCGATCGTGTTAAAGATGTCGATCGAGGATCGAGAGGAATGAGTAATGGTGTTTTCCTTCGGTGATTCCCATCTCACGGTATCCACAGTTCTCATTAAATTTTCTTTACTCGTTAACACGGAACGACAGTCGTTGTCGGAAATACTGGTTTTCGCTTGATTGGCGAGATCTGGCGTCGAAGTGAGTTGTCGTGTTAATGCCGCATGTTAACTCTGAAATGATACGTCTGTCAGGAAAAGTTTTGCTCTCATTATGGCGGTGTGGCAACGGCAACCCAGTTCGTTGATCGATCTCGAAAGGTACGCATAGAGGACGGCGCATTGCGGCGAAAATGCCGCCAGATAGATAAGATAAATGCAAGTATATGAAAGCGAAAGAAGAAAGTAAATCAAATTTTTGTTAAAAGAATAAGGAATTTGCTGTTAAAGAAGAGAAAATTAAGAAGAAAGATTTGAGATAGGTACTTTATACATATGTATGATGTAAAAAAAAAATATTTGAAATAGCAAACATCTTATCTGTTATTTCTTGAAGTATCTTATTGAGTAAATAAAATTGCAAATTGATATATCAGTAATTTGGAAATTTAATTATTTGGCTAAATTGCTTTTATAACAAGCATTATGAATTAGAATCTGGGCAAGAGTTTGGGAGTTTTCAATTTTACTGGTAGAGTAGAAATTGATATCTCTATTTATTTCACGATTTAAATCTATACTAATTACTCACTATTACAATATTGAAGATTGATCGCTTTTCAATTTTACAACTCTTTAATATAGATATATCATTTACGCATCTAAAAAAATTATTAGAATAACGAACTACTGAAATATAATATGTAAAACATTTTTTTATTTATTCTTCATACTTTTAAAATGCGTAACGATAAAATTAAAATGTTGAAGTAACACGATAGTTGCTGGATATTTTGTATATAATTGATAGATACATTTTTATCATTTGCAAATAATTTATCTTATCTGCCAATTACATTACGCACAATTTCATTTTTATAGCCACGATTTAATTGTTCCTTATTCATGATGAGACGTAGTAACTGCATTCTATTTTTGCCTATATTCTTGCACAATCGTATCTGCGCGCGATCTAGTTAATCTAGTGTTGTGCGCGACCATTAAATGAGTTAATTGATGACAATCGTTCTCTAAGAAGGCGTCGCCAAAGTTTGCACGATGCGATTATTCAAGAACACTAGGAAGAATAGTATGAGATAACGGGGAGCGTCACGTTTCCGTTTGATGATAATGTCCTACAGGTTCAACGATTTCGAATGCCATTGGCATGTAGGACTGATTATCACCGTCGCGATACCCACAACTTATTAGGAATTGTCATTAAGTTTACGGCACGCGAATTCGTGGAATTTAAACGGAGAAAGCTTTACGATCATGTACTCTAACGACGTCGATAATCTCTATTAGCGTGAATTTCCTCATTCCAATCGAGGAAAGTTTGATCGGCACGGATGTGCGCAATGCGGCAATTCAAAACTGGTCTGATCCAGATATGTTAAAATATATCATGAAACGAGAGAGAGAGAGAGAAATAAATAAAATAAGTAATAAAATATAAAGTAAAAATAAGCGAGCAGAGAAAGCAGATACTAAAGAATGGAACATTTTTCAGTGTTAATTACACAATATAGCATTTCGTTGGTTTTTATATTATATTTATCCTGTAAAAGAATATGCCTAAATGTAGAAACTATTTAAAATACAAAACTATTGTGCAATAACAATTTCACAAGTTTGACATCTGGTCATCTTCTCTGTTACAGTGAGATTACATGATAGTATACAAGAGGAGAATTTCCATTATCTCGTCTTTGATTTGTAAGTATATACCGAATCGTTATTTCTGATTGTTAAATTTAATTCAATCTTTTTACGTTTTTTGTGTTGTTTTCGATGAGATTAAATAAATTATTTCATTTTATAGAACTCGAATGATAATAATCGAAATCTCGAATGGTTGTAATCTCAATTGACGATGCACAATTCAACTGTGTGTAATGATTTATTTCGAGGACATTTTTAATTGTTATTTAATATTTTCAAAATTATATCATTTATTGAATCACGTGCAAATCATGCATGCCTTTATTTAATACATAATGGGGAGAAAATGTATTGTAACCGTATATTTCAAAATTATATCATTTGTCGAATCACGTGCAAATCATGCGTGCCTTTATTTAATACACAATGGGGAGAAAATGTATTGTAATTGGTATTACTTTGTATGATGAAAAATTATAATTACTATTTTATTTACATAGTTATAAGAAAATATGAAGAATTGTTATTTTTAGACAGAATAACTCCTAGATCTTTTAATAACTTTAAAAACCCTACAATCTAAATTCATTTCTTTATGTAAAAAAATGTCTCGAATTACGCAATCATGTTGTTGAGCACTCGATATGCTGACTCGAGCTGACAATAGACGCGAGTCCGCGTGCGTTTATCTAGTTTCGATTCCATTAACCAGTCTCGACTCTCAGCGACGAACAACAGCAAGGCACGTCGTCAACTCTAATTGCATAAAGCAGATACCGATCTGTGGCCTTTTAAAATCGTTCAGCAATCTACGTACGAGACGTGCGAAAGTATATCGTGCCTTATTTAATTTCCGCGCGAGAGAATTCGCTCCGTTACGTTTATTCAGTTATAATATTGATTTACCGTATATCATAAGCCTCGTTTCTCTTTCTTGCCATGTGGCGACGGTATGACTTTGCTAATTTGCCATGTCGCCAATTAATTTGGACGCAGATTACGAGAAATTTAATTTCGTCCGTTCGTTTTTTTTACCGCTCAACTTTTTACCAACACGGCACCTTATTATGCGCGCGGTTTCGTCCGCCAAATTTATAATTTCCTTTCAATCTCTTTTTATCACACTGCAGCTTTTCCATCGTATTTTAACTTTTAATGCTAACTAAGAAATCTTATTTTATTTTCTTTGTCACTTCATGTCATTTCGTTTCTCTATCAATCTCATCTGTCATTTGATCGTAACAATGCAAACGTATCTTATATAATAGCTGTCTAATAGCTATTTTAGTAGCAGCGAGACTTTATCATCTGTTATATAACGTCAAGAAAAATCTTGCTACTTTTTGCACAACAAGCTCGAATACAAGCGGTATTAGCGCGGAGGGAGAGCATGCTTGTGTTACAAAGCATTTGCGAAAAGTCACGCTACTATTATTTCCGGGGTTAAACGTCGCTCGCTACTTGGCGATATTGCTTTACCACGCGACCTCGCGAGGCGCGAAATGGAATTGAAAAACGTAAAACGCTTACAGAGTCACTGGCGGAGAACTGTTCGAGGACATCGTCGCCCGGGAATTCTACAGCGAGGCGGACGCCTCGCACTGTATTCAACAAATCCTGGAAAGCGTTCACCACTGCCACCATAACGGAGTTGTGCACCGGGATCTAAAAGTACGTAGAAGAGAAGGGTTTGTGTCGAGCGCGTGTTGCGCGTTCACAGGGTCGATATAAAGGGTTGAATATAAAGTGAGCGAACGCGCCCGCGTGGTCTAGTCCCTTTCCAATGCACTTTTACGTCCAATTCGTCTACTTTTCTACGATTCTACGATTCTACGATTCTACGATTCTACGATTTCTATGAGATTGGTCTAGACAATAATAATAATAATAGACGGTACTTTTTTTCCATTGATTTTCTATCGAAAACATTAGCTCAAGTTTCGCCGACACTTCTCAAACTTCTCGAGAACTGAGCAACTCCATGAATCACGTTTTCTATTAATTCCGACGAAGGAATACGTATACGTATACAATACTACTATTTTCGTCGTATGAAGCGCCGATGAAATTATAATAGAACGCTTGACTCTCAGTCGAAATTTCGGTTAAGGAAGAACGACGAAATCGACTCGAGCGTTCAACGATGTCGGATCTGTGCCATTTTCTGTTGCAGCCCGAAAATTTACTCCTCGCGAGCAAGGCGAAAGGGGCGGCTGTGAAATTAGCAGATTTTGGTCTAGCGATCGAGGTGCAGGGTGAAGCACAGGCATGGTATGGTAAGTTGGCCCCCGATTTTTCATCGGTGCAAACTTAATCTGCTGAAATTTCGATTATGCTCGAAACGATCGTCGGTACAGCACTGACGACCGAACCGAAACGAAGGAGCTTAACGCGAATTTACTTGCGGCGGCACAATCCTTGTGAGAACATTCTTGTAAAGAGAAAAGTTTCAACTTTGAGCTGGACTTGATATTTCTTTAATACAGGCGAAAATGACTCAAGTTATGAACTTAACGTCCGACACTATAATTTACAAATGAAACGTAGTTTTCAGTACATTCAAATATCGTCGCTATATGTATATTATAGTTGCAACTTGCATCCACATTTCCTTCGTATCGCATAACATGTCATTTTCTTACGGTAGAAGAAATACATCACAGCGATAGCGTGTAATGTAAGAAATGTCAGTGACATACATATGTCAAAACTATTGCAAACATATTCTAATGGAACTTGGATTTTTCTCTTTAAAGACAAGAAATCTATATATCAGAGTGTTCTTCTATCTTATATTTCATTTTATTTCGTGCATTTTACTTTATTAATTTTTTATACATCAATATCCGCTTAAGTAAAAAAGAAAAAAATGTCGACTATAATATCGGAGATAATATTATCGTTAAAACATATTTCGAAAAATTTGAGCATGATTAGTTTTTACATTGCAAATCTCACCGACTATTTCGTTGTTGCTCGTCGCATCCGCGACGCGAGCCGTGAACTTCGATCTTTCCATCTACTTTGTGCCCTGTCCGTTTGATTTACGTACATTCTGCATTCGCGGATGTCTATACGACGAGCCGGCATATTTGCATGCCAGCCAGCTGGCTACTCGTTTTCTTCTCCTTTATGCAAAAATACGCGTGGGGAAAGTTTTCCGATAGCACGGTGAACTCTTCCGCGCATGTAAGCAGTTAGTCCATAGAAAATGTCCTCTGCTTTATTTTAAATTCTTTAGCAAATTCAGAGACACACGATCTTGCGGAAAATTTTATCTGAAATAATTACTTGACATGTGTGCGTATCATTTATATTTAATATCAAATATCTAAAATATCTAAGACACGCTTAAATTTATATTAATAGTTACGTCTAATTGCATTCCAATTATTTGGCTTTGCGCTTTGCTAAGCACTTTATATTTTTATTTTATCAATCAAAAGATCATAAAATGGAACTTTCTCAAGTATCTCGTATATGCTGCAACGTAATTGCGTATCTTGGGAATACTTGTTTCTCGCTTTTATCTTCACTTTTATCCAATCGATTAGTTTTCTGTACGGTGAGCTGAACATATGCATACCCTATCATTATCCATTAAAACCTACGTGAAAAAATTAATATTATTCCGCGCATAGAAGTTACAATTAAAATGCAAAGGAAGATAAGATGCAGGAATGAGTTTCGATATAATAGATTATATAATTGATTATAAAGAAACAAAAAAATTATCATAGAAATATTAACATAGTAAATTAACGCAGAAAAATTATATGAAAAATCAATATCTATTTAATTGACAGTTTTACCAATTTTGTACAGAGTACGTAGTGTGACATATTTTATTATTTATACTATGCACATATGTACACTATATACTTACATATATAAATGAGATGGCAGTATGCAAGAAAAATTAATTATTTAGTTATACAATTTAGGAAAAGTCACTAGTACTTGTAAGCAAATGCTTTGCAATATTTCTTTGTTCGCTTGTAATCACGTCAGCGCCGGTAATTATTTGTTTTTATTGAAAGATTTACTGTTTGCGAAAACATTTTAGCGAATGGGTGGCAAAATAGTACGTCGAGCCAGAGAATGCGAACCCAATGCGATCGTTGGCAGAATATTTCCGAGGGCAACCATAGACGGTCTAATTGCACAATCGTGTTTTTGTTGCACTAAACCAAATGCGTCTCGACTACAATCATAACGGTTATATGCAACGGCGTATGCTTATCGAAAATTAATTACACGCAGTAGAGCACGATAAAATTACCGATGCAAAAATCAAGAAAAAATATCGAGCTCTCACCGTAGGACACGGCAGTGACATAATTGGCCGAGTTATGTTTCTTGCGTGGCCATTAATCGCAAAAATGTTCGACCACCCTTCTTTCTTTTTCATTATCACCGTTAATTATATGATTTCTGATACATCGTCTCACAGGGATTAAGAAATAAATTCCGCATCTCACAGTAATAAGTATATCTATTGAAAGATAAACTTAATCGACAATATAATTAGCATAACCATTTACAACTATATAAAGATGCTTTCTCGATCAATTGTAATAGTCATTACACAAGCTGTTTAAATGCATATTTGAATGAAAATAGATATAACAGCATGCATTGAAAATAATGTACGTGAATTTTGTTTCCACAAATTTATTAATAAATCAACAATCGAGAAACGCAGTAAAAATTTGTGGGCGAGTATTGTGTTTACTTTTCGAATAGGAGAATTAATTTAAGCAATGAGTGGAAGAGGGAGGGATGGGGAGGTAATACTCGGGACGTGATTTTGCGCACGTAACGCTCTGATCCCTTCTCAATCCTTTGTACGGCGTGGCCGTGTCCTTCGAGAGGGAATGAACCCGAGTGATTGATAAAAAGGTTTCGCTGGAACGCCTGGTTACCTCAGCCCGGAGGTGCTGAAGAAGGAGCCGTACGGGAAACCAGTCGACATATGGGCGTGCGGTGTCATATTGTACATCCTTCTGGTCGGTTATCCACCCTTCTGGGACGAGGATCAGCATCGACTCTACGGACAGATCAAGGCCGGATCATACGACGTATGTATAGGGTACCGTTTATCTAAATCCTTTTTCAACCATCTTTTTCACCATCGTATTTGCAAACTCGAGGGAAAAAACGTTAAAGAAAGAAAATTCTACATGTTAAATTCATTCACAAGTTTGCGTTGATTTCTCTCTTTTTTATTTTTTACATCCACTTGCATAATTATCTCATTATCCTTATAAAGGTTCTTATAAAATGATTGATACATAATTTTTTCGCTCGTTTTTGTATGCAGTATCCGAGTCCAGAATGGGACACCGTCACGCCAGAAGCCAAGAATCTTATCAATCAGATGCTGACGGTGAATCCAGGAAAAAGGATCACTGCCAGCGAGGCACTGAAGCATCCATGGATTTGCGTAAGTTTATCTTATCCCGATGGACAATTCCGCTCTGTTCAGTTTTACATTACACGTTTGTTTGTATAATTTTGAAAGTAATGTAATCACATATCATATTAGATCACTGCATAGAGGATCTTATATTGCGCGCGAATATTGCATTTCTACATCTCTCGTAATATAATCTATCGTACGTCATATTTGCAATTTAATACATTAAAATACGTTGTTCCGTTATTCAAATCGGATAGATTAAAAATAAAGAATAATGGATAAATTGATATCGAAAATATCGAGATACTGTCATATACGTACAATACTATTGTTATTCACGTTGATATAGTTTATAGACATTTAACATCTTTTCGTAGAGATATAGCTGGTTTCTTCTCAGCACACATAAATAGAATTTTATTCTCAATGAAGCGTGCGAGACTTAAGATTTAACCTCGGGCGACTCGATTCGTTCTCTCGGGACGATGCCTGATATGATCGTTTCCCGTTTGCTTTGTGTTTCAGCAACGTGAGCGTGTTGCATCTGTGGTGCATAGACAAGAGACCGTGGATTGCTTGAAGAAATTCAACGCAAGGCGCAAGTTAAAGGTGAGTCTCTCACTCCAAACTTTTTTACCCCGTGTATATATTTATTCAATATTTTCGCATTTATTATCTGTGCCATAAATTTTACTATTTGCGTCTGACGGTTGTACAATTTGCGACAAACCCGTCATAAATTCGCGGTTTGTTATTTAAATAACTTGGTTATCTCGAAAAACCGGGTATTGTGTGATAACCGGAAACACATTTTTCAATTTGCATGGAAGAATATTCAAAATTTGAAATAAAACCCCAGACATTGTGAATTTAAACATTTTAAAAAATATAACACGCTTTACACTCTTTCTACGGCGAAATAATCGTTTCGTTACCTTCCTACCGTTATTTCACCGTTTTAAATGTTGCGTTTCGTCTTAATTAGTAGTATCGGAACAGATTGCACTTGATCCAAACGCCAAACGTCAAATAATCGTTAAATCATGAGATAAATGAAAATTTTTATTTGCAAGGGATTTAATTTTGGGAAATATATGATTGGTAGAGTTTCTATGAGAGAGTTGTCAAAATTTGTTTGATTCGCGATTATCAGCTGCTAATTTTACAGCGGGCACACGGAAATGCATGACGGTAATCGGGCAAATTCTCATTCTCGCAGGCGGTAAAATCTCATATATTAGCTCCAACCATTTACAAATGCAAATTCCATATTATGTCCGCTTATCACGTTGCGGTTTGAATTGCGTCCGCGTGAGGCTGTGAACGTTAGTAACATCTGTAAAATTAGAACATCGTGACATATGGTGGCTAGAAGTTAAATTGGACTTGTAAATTTTTTTTTTTTTTTTTTTTAGGGATCGTCGCATAAAAGGTATCGATTTCGCAAAATACATGTCTCATGATATTTCATTCAGGAAAGAGCCGAACCTTCTACCTATAAATTTATCACGTAAACGCGTTATTTGACTGAGAAATATCTCGAGTAAAGGAAAATAAGTTTTATTTCTGTTATCTACAATAATATAATTTTATCTATACATAATTCTTCTTTTGATTGATGAGCAGTTAATAAAAGTTATAACTTTTAACTTCTTGTATGACTTAAAGATTTTACTAACATTTCAACATTAAAACAGTCGACATTTCGTTTAGCTGAATATCTGTAAGGGAAATTAGCGAAAAATTTTTAAGATATTAAAAGGCAATACTTTAGGGAGATAGGCTCTTTCTTGCGAGTGTGGCTCCGGTTGGCCACAACGGATTCGTGATCGGGGATTATTTCAAGCATTAATGATGTCTCTCTACCTACGGCACTGTTGTTCGACAAGTCACCGACGATTAAACGATGGCACGCATCGAGCAGTATGACTCCACTTGCCGTTGCACGCGCCGCACTCTCGACACGGAGAGTACTGTTTTTTATCGAAACCACGTGTGACGACAACGTGTTCGCCGTTATCAGAATGCGTCGAAAGCTCGTGGCACGTGCAAGATTTCACAACGCGTATCCCCTTCAAAGAGTTTCAATTAATTGACTACGCGAAACTGAGAGTGTGCGAGGGAGATGCGCGGAGCAAATCGAACGCTTGTAGAGACAATTGGAAAGAGCGTGAAAAATTCATTTAACCCTTGTTCTTTCCTTTCCTTTGATTTTCTTTATTTTATCGAGGCTTAGCGTATATAAATTACCAGTGCGACGTTTGCAACTAATATTTTTTTTACTACATTTTAATATTACTGTTAATTGGTGTGCCATTTTTATTGTCGTTATGATTAATAACTTCTCGTAATTATTTTAGTAATTTATTTCAGTTGTCAACGCAATTTAATTCTTTAAATTCTTATTATATTTTTTACTTGTCTCTACGACAAAGTATGGGTTTTTACCATTTAATGTTTTGTATCTGTGATACCGAACTAGAAGCTTTGAAAGAAAATACTATGTGATAAATAATTTTTCAGATTTCTTATTCTAATATTATACAACTTTTAATTTTCATCCGCGTAAAAATATTCTATATTAATCCAATTATTTTTATCATCAAATGGACCACAAAGATTCTTACGTCATTAATTTGTTTTTTAAATGTAAAACTACACTTAGTTTATAGCTACAGTAACGTTCATTTAATTGAAACGTTGGTCTGTAAGGATTGCGTCCTTGTAAGTTACGAGCAGAATTAGACACGATAGCAATTTCGACCTATTTCTTCATTCTTATAGCCTCAATTGGACGCCATAATCTCGACGACACTCTACGTAGTTGTTCAATGCCCGAACAAAACGTAAAGAAAACATTTTATTATTTGATACGAACGACGACGCATGAACAGCTATTAAACGTCCAACAATGACAGCCAATCGCGATTAAACAACACGTGCGCAAGTCTTATCGTTCACGGGCTTGATATTTGAATTGTACTTGTACAGGTGATTAATGTAACTAACATATTTGTAATTCAATGACATTTTTAATATCAGAAATAAAGTGTTTTCTTTGTAAATGAGAGAAGAAGATTCGCTCTTACAGAAAGATTATTGATGTATTAATATTAGAAAAATCTCGTAACATTTTTTTACTGTATATCACTTTGTACAAATTTTCAGTACAAAACAATCTCTTTCGGATCGAATATTACTTTTGACATGAGAACGACAATAAGAGATTAAACGTGACATTTGTAGAAACTGAACTGTAACTTCCCAAAACTACGCAAACTTTCTTAAAAGCTGACATTCAGTGGATTCGTCGTTGAAAAACGACACTACTGTAATATTTAAGTGGATAATTTTCGCGCGTTGAGATGAGTAATTTCGAAATCGGCGCGAGTTACTGACATTAAAACTTGCTTCTCTCGCGAGTGGACTCGATAGCGTTATCTCTTAATAACATTGAACGATAACGAGCGCGCATCTAAAAATCGATCAAGCTCAGGATCGTCTATATCTGCGTGACGTTATTATAATTGACCTAGATTAATTAACATTTATTTGGCTGCCTCGATTGTATTTTTTGTACAAGATTGTCGGGGGGGGGGGGGCATAAGAATCAAACATTACAGAAAGCCAATTATCATTTTTATAATGAAATGAACGAGCGGTCGATAAGTTTTCAAAGTGTCTGAAAATTGTAATTCCAATAATATCACTTGCTTTTTTGTTTATAATTGTTTATTTATATTCCATCGAATGATAAAGACAAAATATAATTTTGAAAATAAATACATTTATTTCTCGTACTACAATTAATAAAAAGTTGTTTCAGAATCAATCGATGAAATCGAAGAAAATCATATAACTCACAATGAATAATATAGAAAATTATTATATTTTTTACATATACTATTTAAAAAAAATACTTTTTGTTCTCAATTTTAGCGCATACGTAATAATAATAATAATGACTTAATTTTATCAATGTTTGTGCAATAACAATGGATACAGTTTATATGTTATACAACAGACTAGTAACTAGAATATCTTGTAGTATAAATTCGTATTATAATATGTATATCTCGAATTTGTTTAAGTTGGAGAAATCGATTGTGCACTTTCTGTTTTATCATAAAAGACAAATTACTTTACAAGTGTTTATTTTTATCGTTATTGGAGAATTAATGAATTTGGAGGTCTTGCTTTTCTATCGAGTTGCTTCGAGTTTCAGTTGTATCGAAATCGCTGTAGTAGCGAACGCGCGTTAGAGGCAGGTAATCGACCATGCATGTAGAAATGTCGAAGTAACCAGCCGAATACTGATTAAATTCCGACTCATAAAAGTGCAAATGCCGAGCGAGGAAGTTTAATGACGCTCTCCGTTCGCTCGCGCGCAGATTGAGACATGCGGACACTGAAGAATAAATTCATGTGCAGACAACAGAAGGCGACCGTGGCTGAGGTAATGAAATTTTAATCACCGTCAGATTGACGTCTAGCTACGCGGCGTCGCGTCGCGTCGCGTCGCGTCGTTCGCCTTAGCGTTGAATACGGTGAAAGTACAACGAATATCGATAATACGATTTGATAACGATACTGGT
The DNA here is from genome assembly GCA_011638315.1 of Tetramorium parvispinum. Classification (NCBI taxonomy): domain Eukaryota; kingdom Metazoa; phylum Arthropoda; class Insecta; order Hymenoptera; family Formicidae; genus Tetramorium; species Tetramorium parvispinum. The sequence goes on from VBVR01000024.1 coordinate 58,346, forward strand.
ATTGTTTCGTAACGTTACATATACCTACATATAGGATAAGATTATTTAGGATTGTGCGAAATATTCCAGATTGACTATAATCTGCGACAATATCTATCGATCTGCTCGGATGATTCTCAACTAACATTCTCTTTGTTACTCTATACTCATATATCTCGAAAAACAAGAATGTGAATTCAATGGAGACAGGTACAATATAGATTAAACGACGAAAGAGGAGAGGTGTTTTAGGAGGTTTACTTTTGTAAAACCCAACAGCTTACATTACTGCTTTTCATTATATTATGACGAAGACAGAACATCCGTTTCAATAATAGAGAATAGTTTGGCGGGGTAAGAAGTAAAAATTGTCATTGTTTTACCTTTCCTTTCAAAAGGATTACTAGCTGTTATATCGGTTATAGCGATATATTGCTAATTTCTCAACAAATTGCTTAAATCATGAAGAAATATTAATTGATCTGTGTGTATTAAAGAAATATATATAACTGCTTATTTACGCGACTGTAAATTTATAGCTAGTAGTTTGTTCAGCGTTTGATCAGACATTTATTAAAATTCCTGAAGGGAAGAACAGCTCGTAACTTGGAAAAATCGAATGAAAGGTAAAAATGTTGAATAAAGTTTGTAATTTGCGTATTTGTTATCTTTAAGTAACTGTGAATAGAAGCGTGAAAATCTTTTTCTATATTATACGCTTGCTAGCTCGCAAAAGACATAGACAAATTTTGATTGAGATTAACGTGTATTTCAACTATTTATTTTGGAATTTGACATTTGATGTTCAGTGCTCGTAGAAGAGTATCGGCAAATCTCCGTCCGACAAGGGTTTATTATTTATTATAATTAACTGCGTAATAATTCGAATGTCGGAAACGAGCACGACTGCTAATCGATCGCGATTTGAAGCAGAAGCGGACGAGACGAAATGTCATTTCGTTTGAAAGAGATAACAAACGTAGAATATCTGTCCGAGCACATTTGCACGAATCTCGTCCGACGGACGGCCTTATTACATAAAGTTCGGCGACGCATCTCGAACTGTTTGCTATGGAACACAGTGAAACGTTGTCACTCTGTACGACAATGTTTCCAACTTGCCGCGAATGTCACCAAGCTTGATGAAAGACGAGAGTTTACGAGTAAACTTCAACCCGAAATTCCGTATAATCATCCGACCTCACTCTTAAGGTCGTCGTCTGTCAGTTGTGTACTCGCTTGTTCTGGAATTATTTCGGTAATTAAAGGCCGTCGCATCATGATGCGGCAATTTGGACTTTTCATCACTGGACTTTATCATAATCGTGCACTCGACTCCTATTGATCTTCGTGCATTGAATTATGCTACGTGATAGTTTAATCTACTAATACATATGTTTCTTATATTTTATTAGAATTTATATTTCTATTCTTCTTTTATATTTCAGCAAAAGAAAGTAATTTTGTGCCTTTGTCACGAATTAACGTCTATAAAGCTGACACTGCCGCTGACACTTGAACACAATCGAAAAAAAAACCTACATAATTATTTAGTGCTCTCTTTTGTTGCTACGTGGCTGTGCTGAGTTTAGCCTTAAGTTCCGCACAGCCATGGTTTTTTTTCGATTGTGTTGAAGTGGCCGTGTCAGCTTTATAGACGTCACGAATATATTTTTACACGTGATACACGTCCTATCTCATTAGTCCTGTCTGACTGCAAAGACTAATAGTACGTGTCTTTCTTTTTCTTCCTTGCAGGGCGCTATATTGACGACCATGCTGGCGACGCGGAACTTTTCCAGTAAGTATGATGCACAGGGTAAGTACCTCCGGCCCTCTTCAGCGCTCTTACATGGACCACGACAGACAGTACTTTTATATCTTCCGTTAAACTTTACGTCTCTTCATATACGTGTCTTCATATATACGGGAATACATCCCCTCAATAATCCAGCCCAACAAAACTATACCTTCCCCTTCCTCTGTCGTTGCCATTTCCGTTTCGTCGTCTTGCACTCTCGCCACATAGAGGTTCTATTCATCTGCCTTTTCGCTCTTTCCGAGAGAGGTGCTTTATAATGCGGTTGTGTAGCAATTTCATATCAATTTCATATCAATTCGAAATATATGATTTTATTACATCACTGTATCATAATGACAAATTATCACGTTATTGTCCTGACATGTACTTAATATAAAGTATTATTTGTTAAGATTAATACAAGATTTTTTGAAGGAATTAAATTTTATTTTATTGATATTGTTTTCCTCATAGAAACGACTGCAGAATGGAGCACCTGTGTATATTTTTGCTCGTGCACAGAGATAAATTAGAGTCCTTTCTTTAACAATCCCTTGTATTAAATGATCGAAGGAGCGAGGTTGAGCAAGGAATCAAAAAGTCCAGTAGCATTGGTATGATGGTGATGGATAATCGGTCCGAATATTCGGTCCACGTGGACATGTCGCAGTTAATTGAGCGCAATTATCAGACAAACAATCGTATTTTTTATCCTCGCTCACTCGGCTCACATTAGTTATCACGATGCGATGTTCAACCCTACCTATTTCGTATACTTCATATAGTCGATGCACATGGCTCGCACCTCATATCCTGCAAGGACCGTGTCACGTTATCCAGAATGCAAGAACTTGCATTAGTCATTTATGTTGGACATATATACATATGTGTGTCTATTTTACCTGTTGTGACTTGTGTCACGCACACAGCTTGACTCTCGTTATACATAGAGGCAAGCAATTATCTTGAATAATTCTCTCTAATCCTTTCATCGGGAAATGTATTATTTTCTTAATATTACTTAAAGTTAAATACTGACAAACAAAATGAAAATTATATAATTGTCTGTGTATCAATCATTTTTCGTGTCACACGAAATATAAGGATGTCGATGCAAATTTAAACATTGTGATAAGAAGATATATTCATCATTCGTGAAGCTGTCGCATTCAAACTTATCTATATGTTCGGAATAATGAAAGAATTAAGGAAAATGCATTTTCCGATTGAAAAATATATTGAAATCCCATCTGTTTTTCCGTGCACATACGTTTCTTGCGAAACGAGAATTCTGGGTAACGCAAATTGTCGTCGCAGTGGACTCAAGCAGTTTTCTCTTTCATTGAATCGCCATAGTTATCACTCCATCGAACAATTTGATATCAGCTAGGCAAATCATCGAGTCACGTATGTCTTTCGGAGCATCTCTTCGATCATTATCGTAATCGATCGTTCAGTCGCGAGCGAGTTGTTTATTATAATGACAACAATACTCGGGAATTTCTGAAAGTGCAGACTCAAAAGTGAGACTCAAATCAGTTAAAGGAAAAGTAAGAATGTAAGAATATCGTTAAAACGAAATGTGGGAAACGTCTGAACAATCGCATCAGTCGGTCGCCTCGCCGTAATGACAGTCAATATCTACATCTAAGTTGAATTTAATCAAATCACTTGTTAAATATGACACAAACAATTAAATTGTACTGGATATCACGAGTTTCCAATGACACATGGGACGTATTTATTATTATAAAGCTGATGAAAATCGGTGTAGAATAATCAATTCGACTCATTTGTTTTTCAAAACAGAAAACTGCATCGACATCATTTATCACTAATATTCGTTTCTCGATTTCATTTTCAATACAACAGTGCGTTGCAATTGGTTGGAACGAAGAAATTTTAATTAGAAAAATAATCGTGACAAAGAGATAAATTAATCGGAATTAGTAAGATTTATTGATATGAAATATGCAATAATGTTGCAACGCATATCTAGAGTATTATTATAAATTATTATTTTATTATTGTACTAAGAGACCGCGTGTACGGTGTAATCATATGCAAAAAAGCGACTTTTAACAATTAGATATAATAATACGTTTAGCAAAATTGAAAAGATCTGTGAAAATCTTTGAGGGATCGAAACGAAAAATAGCTCAACTGTTTCGGTCCACTAGCGAGATTCCCCTACGAATGACTGTACGTTATATTAATGTTGAATTATTTCCATATGTTTAGAGGTCAATGGTTTCCAAACTTTACTTTTATAATTAATATACCTTCTTTCTTCTCTCTCTCTCTCTCTCTCATTTTTAGAAAGAGAGAAACAAGTGAACATATGCAAGAACATTTTCTTTAGCGACGAAAAGTGATTAGATGAGTAATTAACAATTGTATATTCTACTAATTAACATATTGCGATAAATGTGTCTAGAAGAATCTAAAGGCATCCAACTACGTTAAAATTATAGATATACGATTGCTCATTTTTTTTTCTTAAATTAAGTAAAGAGAACGTACTAAAATTACTTAATATATAGATATTTTTTTCTAAAAGAAATCGATCAGCTTATTTCAGTTTGGAAACTCTTGGCCGACTGATTGGACATAGCCTTAAATTTAGAGCAAATTGCGCGCTTTTTGACCCTTATTCGTGCCAACAATTTGATATTCGGAATATAACTAATGTTTGGATATACAAAATTAATTATTTATAGACATAGATTTATCATCGATTTATTAAAAAATATTGCAACGTTATATGGAATTGATAATAAATTATATTGTTAGGAAGGTAATAATAAATAAGGTCAATAAGTAAGACTAGACGTGATTGAAAATATTAATAGAAAGTTGTATATTTCACAATTTTGTAAGAAATTTTTATAAACTATATTTACATTTTTATTTTTACGAAATATACATAATACGCATGAAAAATTAACGAATTATTATGAAGGCAATAAAATATTTAAAAATTATTATAAATTAAAAAGAAAAAAGGAAACGAGAGAGTAAGTAACATTCTCAGCTGTAATTTGTGCAGCATTAATTTTCCCATAAAAAATGGCATTGCTATCTTGAGATGAGTGCGAATGTGGGTCATTATAGGCATTGCATATATTTGCATATATGCATACATATACGTACTATATACGTACACATCTCGCTGTTATTTGCTCGACTAGTAAATACACGCGAGTTCGTTCCACACCCGTAATAGATGTTCGACGGATAATATGTCACGTTATGTATGGCATATGCATTTATACGTACATACATGTATATATAAATATACATATATAACATAATATACGACCGAAGAACATCCCTGGAGTACGCCTCGACCCTCATTCCTCGCCCACCCTTCTTTTTAGATTGACAAGTAGCTAAGCATCTTGCATTTCGTAGATTTCGATGATACACGTGTAACATGTATCTGTATAACACACGTGCGTTTTACCTCCTAATACAGTCGGTGTTAGAGTATGTATATATACGTGTGTATGTCTCTTCTTTGTACTTTTTAATGATATATTTTAAAGATATGTTTACACATTTATAAAATATCGGATAGTTTGTGTAGCTGATCGCGGATTGCCAATGGGAACAAATATACACAAGTCGAATATTTTCAATCGTGAGAATTTACGTGATATACCGAAAAATTCTGCGATATTCTTCTGTCTGAGAAGTGAAATTTCTATTTCTTTTACTCAAAAAATCAACACGTCCATTTTTGTCAGGAAAGCGAAAGCGTGATACGGGATATCGTTATCTATCTATATTCAAACATTTGGTACAGGACGTGTCGGATTTTTCTTCTACTACAATTCTTACTACATTTCTTACTGCATTTCTTACTACAATTGGGACTAAAGACTGCTTGTCCAACGCCATGATGATAATGGATAAACGTGAATTTTGTTATATATATATATATATTTATATAAAATATCTCGGTTAAAACTTTGACATTTCATTAGTTTTATACAATACTGTGTTTCGCAGTTCCAATAAACAATTTCGCACATTTTTTTTTAATTTTAAATAAATTATTTTCAATATTATATAGAAAGATAGTACGTAGATAGATACGCGATAATAGTTCAACTAAACATCTTTATCGGTTTTTCAAAAAAAAATATTTTGTCTTTCAAAGTATCTTATTTTAAAGAATTTCTGTTGTGTGTTACTCTTTCACCAGATATTTCTCAGTACTTCTCCGTCTTATGCCATGGCGGAAAAATTGCTCTGAAGCGGAATGACACCGCTTTTTATTTACATTCGAACGACTGCTCTCTTTCACACGTCCATCCTTGTTCTATATTCGGCGCGAGTCTTTGTCGAGTGACTGCAAAACAATTAACTCTCTCTCTTGCCGCGTCTTCGCCCTCGAGCTTTCTTCTTGCGCTCTTCTTCTCCATCTCTGTCCCCCCTCCCCCTCTCTCTCTCTCTCTCACTTTTTATCTTTCTTTATCTTTCTCTTCTGTAAGAGCCGTCGCCAAAGCTCGAACTTTGACTTTAATTAAATTTATTTCATCGCCTTGAGCCGACTCTCTCAAACTCTAAGCTCTTCCAACTTTTCCGTGCTCCCCTCTCGGCACGCGACTTCATTCCCTACTTTGGATTTACCTTTTGCTTTTGGAGAAAGGAGAGGGAGGAAGGCTATTATCCTTGAGCTTCTGGCACATTGTTATTATGGAAATCAACTTTAAGAGCTTCGCGACAAACTCCGGACGAAATACAAATCGAGAGTATCAATGGTTTGTTTAACCAAACTGCTTTTCGTGTTATATCTCGAACGAGACACAAGTACGATTTTGAAAGATTGATAAAGATTTTGAAAGTCTATTTGAGGAAACGACGTTACATTCCACATCATGCATTAATAAATTTGAACAGGCGACTTGAAAGTGCGGCGAAAAGCTGACGTGAAAGGTGGGCTTAACTTTCGGTGCCATTTCAGTATTCCACCAGAAACCAAGTAAAAAAATTAAAAAAAGAATATCAATCACCATCGTATATATTTAAATTTCATTTAACTCTCACGACTGCGCGATTGCGTCGTCTGTGATCTGAAACAAACGCATGGAATTGGCATACAACATTCTCTCTCAAAATCAATCGTTACGAAACAATTCCCCGTGATTCCGCGCTTTCGTCACAGTAGTTGCGATTTTAAAGAGGATTTTATGATGATGAAGTTTATGTCGGAGCAACCATGTGAAAACGTTCACCGAATTGTTACATTATAGCGCACAAAATTAGTCCCAAACAATTAAAAGCATTAACATAGAGACAAAGATAACATCTTTAGCTTTTCGATAAAATTAATATTTATTTTTTAAGCTATTTAGCTTAAAGACTCTGATAGTCTAAATATAAACGATTTATCGGTCAATTTCGCAATAATTTCACGATAACGAATTGTTTTTCTTCCCTTTCTATAAAATAGATGGTGTCGACGAGAATTACCGGAAATCACGATACTCGTTACGATATATTACCACAGGAATTTCCGCACAGAGTTTCATAATGGATCGCGACGTGCATTTCAGATTTAAATGTTTGTACGTGTGTACATACAGTAGATTACGTGTCCCTCGCAAAGAATCATCGATCGATCGATTGTCGAGGAATTCGTAAAGATTCATTCATTATACTCACATATTTTGGGTTTTCGTTGCTCGCGTTCTCTCAAAAGTGACGCTCACGTGCACGATACGTTCTCTTTCTTGACGCTAAAAGAATACAAATCTCATCTTTATGACACGAAATTTTATACCTGTGTGTGTGTGTGTGTGTGTGTGTATACATGCTTGTCTTTTTCGTAAGGACAAGTACTTTGCAAGTCTTATGTATTTATCATAACATGTATCATAAATTGTGGAAATATCGCGCCTAGAACTCGATAATTATATAAAGCTGACTTAACTTTGTTTCCTATTTATTCGCGCGTATGTATGTAGTACATATAAGATGTACCCCAGGTAGTAAGCTGACGTCCGTTATCGTCATTCTGACATCAAAAAGACTTGTTTGATGACAAAATGACCTGTTTTTGATGTTAAAATGACGATAACGAACATCAGCTTGCTACCTGGGATTGTGATGTATATATATATTTTTAAGAAAATACGAGAAGAAAAAAATACATGACAAGCTTTTAATGTATATTTACTGATAAAATTACAATGCCGATTCAGTTTATCTAGTACTTTCTGGGACTACGCAGTAAACGTTTAAATCAAGAGTTACGTTGTATTTTTCGCGGCCATGAATTTTGGGCGCTGTGTAAATTTATGTATTTCTAGTCGCGTGTATTTCTACCGCGGATGAGAACCGCGCGAATTACGTATGGGTTTATGAATCCCAAACTGCATAGGGCCTCGAGGGTTTCCGGAGAATCCATGAATCCATGAATTCCCGAACTAGAGTTCCTCCTCCCCCGTGCGCGTCTGCCAATGCCCTCCCTTGAGAGAACGCGAGCAACTAGCATTGACGAATAAATCTCTCTCTCTCTCTCTCTCTCTACATATTTCTTTCTATCTCTACTTTTACTATCTATGACTGATTTTTTTGACGAAGGTAGACCGTAGCGCGCGAAATGGGTCGGAGGTGCAAAATGGATGCGCTTTAGTATTGCGACAATTTTTTTCGGCGCTCCTACTTGATTCGATAATAGAGTAGGGCTCGAGTGATAAACGATATGTCACGCATACACGAGTCCTCGGATATACACGAGACGTTACACGATACAGTCGATACAATATTAGATCGTGAGGGACGATCGATTCGCAAGAATTTCCAGTTTAAATCGAATTCTATCTCGGGTGAAAAAGCCTATAAAATATTGTGAAAAATATTTACAATTTATCTCAAAACTTTTCTTTATGTATAAAAGCAGAAAAAATATTTCTGTTTTCAAAAATGTTTCATATGCAGGATAAAAAAATGTCTTGCATATTATAAGCATTAAAAAAAAGTATTACTTATTTTCTAACAATACTTTTTTCAACTTTTTTTAATTAAGATGAAATTATGAAATTTTATTTCATTCATTTGTTTCTGTAGCAAAAAGCCTAATTGTTAAATGTGATTTGGTAATTAGCCCACTGAGAAAAAATATTTGTTGAAAAACGCAAAATATATGATTCGTTATTTAAGTTAGCTGATAATCGGTTGGATTCGACGTCCTTTATTCGACGTAAGAATAAGATCCTAGGGTCAGCGCATTAATCTGACTCGCTGGATACGCTGGATCTCCATGCGACGTCGCGTCGTCCCTCCTTGGCATTCTAGCATGCTTTCGCTTTTCGATTCGCTACGTCGCGCATTAACCATGCGTATATCGTTCTCTGTCACTCTCTTTCTGCTTATGCTTTTTATGCATCTATATCTCGCACGACGGCGTTTGCACATTATACGCGTCACGGCACACAGCTTGAGTATTTTTATATAAACGTTGTTCTATTTTTCTCTCACCGAGAGTAGTAATTATTTTTATTTCAGCAAGTAGTATCTCAAAGAGATATTATTTCTTTCAAATTACAGCCGCTAGATTTGAATTTATTCGTCTAGATACTCTAGTAGATAAATATTATAAACAATAAATTAATACAAATGTAGATTTTTTGCGCTATGTTTAAAGATTGAAAAGGAATTGGATATGTTCCTCAAATTTAGCTCTTTTACTTAAACGTTGAATAGATGAATTCCGAAATGATTTTGTTGTCGGAAAATTTTGAACTGAGAAAGCGTGAAATATCCTCGTTTTGATAGCGATTTCAAAAAATTGGTATAAATATACGCGATAAAAATACGTGCAATGAATAAGGTTTTGTTAGTGGTCAGACGATTGTTTCTACTGCGCAAATTCTCACTCAGTATTTACCGTCTGACAATTTGGAATAATTTCATTTTTATATTTCTAGCTATTCGAGCGCTTTCACATCAACCCGTATCATCAAATAAACAAACTGTCTCCGTTTGATACAGTCTGAGAAAGCTGCGCTTATTTAATTTTCAAAATATTTTAAGCTCTTAACGTCGTTTACATCGTATACATATAAAATACTAAGAGAAAGTTAAAAGCGCTAATTTACTGTTAGGCGGCAGCGCTTGATATTCGGAAATGAATGTTCGTAAAAGTTCCTCAGTAATAAGAAAAGAATTATAAGCTATTTTCCATTAAGTAAGTCCTATTAAAATGAAGTAATATTCAGTATTTTCTCGCGAAAAACTCGTCAACCTTTCCTCAGTCGGAAACGAGATTGAAGTTACTTTTAACTTTACACTTTCGCGACGCGTATTTCGTCCCTTTTTCCTCTCTTGAATTTCTTTTAATTTAATTTATATAGATATTAAAACATCTCGTTCTATTTCACAAAAAAGATGAAACATTCTAGTCTATACATGACACGTATGTACATTCTTCGTGTCTTGAGAGCGTTATCTTAACAACAAGCTGAAACTCAATCGATAATTAAATACTTGCTTTACTATATCGAATTAATTGCATGGCACGCGTATACACTCCACCTTGCATTCTTCATACCTTCGTTTATCTAATCTTCGGAAAGTCTCGGAAGATTTTAATACAAGGATACACATCTCTGTCTGTGTTGTCTCGACATAAGATATTCATTTACCAAGTGCCGTTTGTTTTTTTCGCCAAACATTGTTTGTATGATTCTATTAGATAAACGAAGGTAGATTATACTTGTTGCAACACATTGGGAAGACGCATTAAGACGACGCACATTCGACAAAAGTCGCACGAACGAAAATTAATAGTTTGTCACAGCATGAATACGTCTGCTCTAATATTTGACTTTTCCATCGAGTCTTTTTCTGCCTGTTTCTCTTCTCCACGATTCGTTTGTTTCGTCTTCCTAGAATAGTTATTTCCTTTTCATATCTAATCTTGACCCCCAGCGATCTTGAGCTCGTTGATCATTGTTTGTGTATCGTTTATAAATGTGTTCTACTAGCTCTATTAAAAAAGAAATTGTTTCTGTTTTATTTAAGAATTTGCTATTATTATAACATATTTACGAAGTATGTGTAAAACATCCATTTCTTAATTCTGTGTATTTTTAAAAACATAAATTGTTATTCATTTACCTAGTAATATTATATTAAGAATAAATATTCCAGTTGATAATTGGGTTAAATTAATTAACAAATTTGGAAGGAACGTAAAATATTTAATTGGGAAATTGTAAACAATATGATATTTGAACGACGCGAATTTCTTCTTTATGTGACAGAAAATAATTTATATTACTTTTCGTGAGAAATCGATTTAATTGTAACTCGAAGGTTATAACACACAGAAACGCGAGATATGAAAATGAATTGTATGAAAAGATACAGAAAAGACATCGCAATTATATCGATATAAAAACATTTCGCGTGATCGCGAATATAAAAACGTAAAATGACTACAAAAATTCGTGACTACTTGTGGGATGCGTTGAGGTCGTTGCTCCAGCAGACGAATAACGCAGCCCCACAAAAAAAGTGGTCTGTGCGACGGACCAGACTACTTTTTTTTTGTGGGGCTGTGTATTTCGACGGATTTAATTAACATATTATTTTCAATGCTCACGAAACGAGCAACATAGCGTTACTTATAGCAGCGATACCTAACTGCATTTTTGTTTCGCGATTAATAGCCATTCACGGAGAGAGAAGATATTCGCTCATTCTATCTCTCTTCTTTTATTTCTCTTTTAAGAAAAGCGGGCAAGCTAGATTAATAGTCGCCTTGCGTCTGAAATGAACTGGTCCTTTTAGCTGTCGCATAAAGAAGAGACAATGTTTCTTTTCAAACTCGAGCGTTTGACGTTAGTTATGTATATACGATATGTTGTGGAGCACATTTAAAATCGAGAAACGTTCTTGAAACCGTCTCGAAGTATGCATCGAGGAACGGATCTGCAAAACAAACACTCGAAGATACCGAGTGGACCCATCTAATCTAGCATCAATATTCTCCTATTTCCTATCCTCCCTCCAAGATTCTTCCGTTTTACAACACCTTTTCTCTCTCTCTCACTTTTTTATCTTTTCTTTTCCTCTCTTGTTCCTATTTTTGATAATCTTTGATACTACTTTTGTTCTGCTTCTCTCTCTCTCTCTCTCAATATTTTTCCTTCGTTTCCATTTTCCCAATGTCGATTTATTGAAACGCTCTGCGCACTCCAGGTCGAAGCATCATCACGAAGAAGGGCGATGGTTCTCAAGTAAAGGAATCCACTGACAGCAGCACAACGATCGAAGACGATGATGTTAAAGGTAGGAAATCTTGGTCCTTTTTATGCGCCGTGTCTCTTTTTTTCTCTTTTCATTTGTTTTCTCATGATTAGAAAACATAACGGAAGCTTTTAATAAAATTTAGTAATTATTAAGACGAATCAATTGTAGGCTGTCAGGCGCATAAATCAATAAACGATTACAAGCACGAGATATAAGTAAAATCGGATGAGCCAAATTTTTGTATCGTATAAATATTCGTAATTTTTTTACACGGATATTTTGCAATTTTGACATGCGGAACACGCGAATAATTTCTCGTATGATCTCACCAACGATATTTCGGTGAGAAATCACTCGCGCAATTTCAGTTACCGCGTAACGAGCCGTAGTTGAAAGCCGGTCGCCGGTCGCCGGTCGCCGGTCGGCAGTCGACGTCTAGCTGTTAAAGCACGTCGCCGTTGTGCTCGAAAGCTTGGATTGAATTATGATAGCGATTCCGTCGCCGCTGCGGCGGTATTGTCGTCACGCGAGCAGAATAATTGTGCTGATAGTCCCGATAACAATAGCCCGATACACAAGTTCTTAGCTCCCGGCAGCGATTCGCAATGGCATATACAATGTATATTTCTCTCTTTATCGTACACTCGTAAACCATATACGTATACATTATGGGGATTTAATGAGAAACTCGAGCGGAGCGACACACAAGCGGAGAAACTGCAGCTTGATATTTGCGACTTATCGCATAATATTACCACTTGATATGAAGATCACCATTGCTCTTAAATTCGATAATGTTCTGCTCGATAATCAAGTTGAATTTCGTCAAAAAATTTTACATTTCTTTAGTTACGTTTAACTTGAATGGTACCATCTTGTGAAATGAAATTAGAAATCAAATTTAATTGAATTTCATCGGCTACTGTCAATAATATAAGTGGTACGAATGCGTACGTAACTGTCTGAAAACTTTAATTCGAGTTAAAGCACAATACGAAACAGTAGCGTAAGACGTAAGAGATCACGTTGCATCAGACCTCTTCCACGTGTCTTACACGGGATGTTACACAAAGAATGTTGGATCTAACTGTCTGATCGATCACGTTTTTCCGATCTTTTTTTTTTTTTTTACTTGGTGCAACATCACGTTGCGTTTACCACACGTACTGCGGGAGATTAATTTACATGAATATTTTTATTGCGTTTAAACGTAAAAAGCGCGCTCGTCGCGATCCATCATTAGAGATACTTCTCTCGTTCTCACGTGCAAGTCGATCGTTGGACGATAGCTCGAGTAGTCAAGTATCCACTCGTTGCTTATCCTCTGGCCCTGCCACCCCCTTTTCACCCTGCGTACACCTGTGCTCCGATTATTGATACACTCACGGCTATACTGCAAAGGTTCATGGATGAAAACGTCGATTGCGAAGAATTTCATTTATTTAAAACTCTCTTTTATTCCAAGTAAAACCTAATACAATTAAATTATAAGAGGTAATTATATAAAGTGGATCTTTGATTATGACGAAAGCAAACATTCGAGAAAACGCTCCAATTATTTTTCTATAATTATAATTTTATTTAATAAAATTTATTATACATGTATTATATATTTATTCGAAATTTATTATTTTTGCACCGGATTTGCGTTGAGTGTTTTTTTTTTCTCGAATCGCTAATTTAATTTTTATTAACAAGTCTGTGACATCAAGTTTGTATTGCGATTTTTTTTATTGTATACGTATTTTATGGTGTACTCTCTCAGTCGTAGTACCTCAAGTTTGTTTCTCCCTTCTGGTTCGTAGAAAAATCGATCTCGCCTTGATCTTTCTCTCTGCCTCTGTAGATACTTTTGACTATACACTTGTCGATCGATCTCTTTCGTGTTTTATTTGTCTTGCGTCTGTTCGCGTTCGATCGCACGTGTACGTTCTTCAAAGTTCTTCACCGAAGATACTCATATACACAAGCGAAAAGCAAGACAGTCGCCATATAGGTATATGAAAAAATTAATTTAGATTATTTTTACAAATATTACATACACGCCCACACACCCTCGCAGAAACCTTTACTTAAATTATATTTTAATCAGAGTGTCGTAATAGTTCCATAAAGCTTTATCGATTACGTTGCGGTTACATTACTGTATTGCTTTTCAAGAACCTTATGAAAGTATCATACTAATACGATGCGATTGACACTTGTCAGTATCTACGCTAGAAATTTATAAATATTCGTATCTAGTAGTAAACATTAGCGCTAAATACACACACTTATTTAAACGTGTATTACATACCTTCATCATCGATTTCAATATAGGTATCGAGTCTACCTTGTTTCATTATCACACGTTATCATCTTTGAATCTGTCTTCTCGTGAGAGTTGTCTTTCAAGTTTCCTCACTAACTCTGGCAATCAATGTCTCTCGCAATTTCTCTGTCATATGGTGCCCTCCCTGTTTTGATTCTCTCTCTTTCTTTCTCTCTCACACGCACACACGCCGACGCAAAACAATACATTTCCTAAGCTATCTTCTCTCACTTTGCGAATATAATTCGCGATACGTAATTCAGGTGTAATCGATGACTGTTGAAACATTAGGTATGCTTTACAACGTGAATACCGTCATGTTGCACGTTCACGAGCAACGTGATAAATCGTACGATATCGTACAATTCAATAAAATGAAAGAAACTATTCCACGTGCATTTCGATAATGACAGATATATGTATACGTGACTTGCCCGCGTTTAACTTACGTTTCGGACTTTTCTTGTAATTGTAATCATGCTTGCATTTGACGTCGCGCTGTTTTATTCGAAAACTTCGACATACATTTATTTCGAAACAGTACTCAACCTCGTGAGTATCGATCGATTCCGTTCTTTTGTTTCGCGTATCCGAAGAAATTTGAGAGAATCCACCCGTTCCTAGCAAAGTGGAATTCGCCCCGAGAGATTACGATAGGATCGTACTTTCGAGATACATTCACTTAAATATTTAATTGCAGAACAAATCGATCATTTTGATTAAATTGATTACTCAAATAATCAATTTAAGCGTATTGTACTGTTCAACTTGGAAATTTTACATTTCAAACGTAATATATATATATATATATATATATATATATTGCGAGATTACATATGTATATATGTACGATAGTTTCCGATGTTAGCTATGACTTTAAAATAAGATGAACGAATGATGATTTATTATTAGATTGCTAGATTACAATCGTAACAGTATTTTAATGGCTGAATAAATTTTGCGTTTTGCATATATAAGCTGAGAAAGTACAATCCAAATTATCTTTGCATGAATCCGCATTTCCTCTCCTACCTCACAGTATCAATAATTTACCATTCGGATATCCGAGAAAACAACGTTCGCTTCATGAAATTTCAGATATTCTCTACACGACACGAGAAAATTTTACTTTGGCATTACACAAATGCATATTTCTCACTTGTAATAATTGACGTGTTATTACATACATTAATCTTTGTGGAGAGACATAAGAAATTATTTGCGGACTCTCTTTTATATTATTGTGCGACGACCAGTAGGTACACACATCAGCATCCAATGGTCAGATTTTCGCTCGACACCTATATTATCTAGCGAATGAAATTTTCGATGCACTTTGCAAATTCACGTGTACGACGTGTATTTTATGCGCGGTTGATGCCTGGCATTGAGACAACATCGCCAAAGTAAACTAAAGCAAAAGTCAATCGATGCCATCTGTTTTTATTCCATACTTTTATTCAAACATCTCACACAAATTATTATAAATGGCTCCGTATCCGTGTCTGTCTTCCATAAATAGAGACACCGTAAAGGCAAAGCACCAGATATACATGATTGAACAGCTGCGTGAGGAGTGATAACACACTGTTGTTTTGTGCCCCAGTAGCCGATGCTCACAAATCCATAACACACGCGCACGCGTATTGTGACGGCAAATAAAAGAATGCACCGTACATACATACATACACAATTAGATTACAAACACCATAGACTGAGCGCGCACGTCTCTTCGTACGAGAGACACACGTTTGTCCATATCATTCGGCCACGGAACGGTGTCATCCGTTTAATTACACGCACGGGTTACCGGACGTTACTGACGCTTATTATTTAGCTGTCTACTGAGAGAAAGAAAAAAGGAAAATTGGAGAACGCTTTAATGCAAACACCGCGTGTAACTCGTACACGCGGAACTATTAATCAACATTCAATTATTTAACAGCTCGAACATGGCGTATATCGTCTGGTAATCTCGTTCGTTTTTCCAGCTGAAATAAAAACGGTCGATATTTCGAGGATCTGTATAACAAGGGTGACGTGTATAAAAGAAATTGAAGAGACTCGACTAAATTCTCTCATCGGGATTCTCTCGTTTTCTTTCATTTATTATATATGTATGTATATACAATTACATATACTATCGTACATTTAGAGACTATAGAAATTGTGTACTAGAAATTATACATATATAATTTGTGTTTATTTACTCCTAATTTATATCTAATTGTAAGCCACCACATTTGAGTAATCGAATCGAATATACATATACCGTGTTTGAAGAAGAAGAAAAAGAGGAAACGCAAGTTGCTCTGGTTTACACAGATCCTGGTTGTTCGCATTTACACACATCGCGCGTCGGGCCAAGAGCCTGATTCACTGATTTCGTGTCACTCACGCTGCGGCTGCGGCCTCGCGCTTTTGTTAACGTCGCGTTCATCATTCTTTTCTCGCCTCTACACCTTTTTTTCGGGAATAATTCACTGGCGATGTACACGTGTGCAACAATGTGAATCAGTTTGTTTGTAGGTATATATGCCCGCGAATTAAAGTATCTACCACTATCTGCAACCACCATTATCTCATAAGTTCTCCCGTTGACGCAATGCATCTTTTTTTAGCGATTACCGCACAAGCGACCATTTTTAATAACGTAAGACAAACAGGCTCGATTATACGTAGCTCAATTATAGTATCGTAAATTTTAACGCGTTTCTTTGTCTCATTCTTTGTATATTCTCTGGTCCTATATTGTAGTACATTGAAGAAAATGGTTTTGTAGAATAGTTGAAGTAGCGATAGCTGCGATAAATGAATCTTGAACGGCTAAGTCTGTTTATCACGATGTTTCCCTCATATACTAATCTTATTCAAAGCTTATTCAAATTATTTTACCACATAAAACACTCGCGAACATAATCGCAGGGAAACAAAGAGATACGTCGCGGTAGAAATAGCCTTCCAAGATTGATATTATAAATAGTAATATTGTAGTAATATTTCAGCGTGTGCCAAGCCTCGGTAAACGAATTATAAGCACACACACGTTTAATGGTTAAAGATATAGTTTTATTATTATTATTATTAACATAATGTGAACGCTAATTTTTGTACATATACGTATAGAGGATTGATTTACGATTTGGACGAGAGAGAGCTGAAAGGATTATAATTTCTTATACAATGTAAGTCTCTATTACGCGCGATATTACGCGATAATGACACATATTGTCATTTTCGGTATTACTCATGTACAATACCTTTCTCTCATAGCAATCTCGATGTCTATCTATATTCTCTCTTGTATTCTTATTCATTTTCGTTCATGTTGATTTTTCAACAGCGGATGACCACGACGCGCTCCGGCTCACGCTGCTTTCGCTTGCATTTTTTTTCCAGCGTATTTGCCCTTTGTCTCTTAGAGTCGCACGTAGCACAAAAAAACTCTTAACTTCTTCGCGGTTCACAATTACGCTTTCATCACCGAACGAAAGACGCTCGTTTTCGGCTCGTTTCTCAGGCTTCTCAAACTAGGAGAATTCTTCGGAGAATTATTCTCGATCGATTGCAATTGCGAGTTTGTGACGAACGAATCGAACGACAACGAGCGGTTTCATTTCAGAGTGGCAACTTCTCTCGACTTGTCTACATATACACATATGTATATATATACATGTAAAATCGATATTTGTATCTTTTTATTTGCGTTCTTTATATTTTTAGCGGAATAAGAAATTCGACATCGGTCATAAACTCCTACGCGTCGAATGTATTAGCAGAACAAAAGAAAAAAATTTGATTATGAAAATTTTTGAGCTTTTTAAGCAACATATCACGATCGTTACTTCCGCACGCTTAGATCTCATCTGGTATTTGTGTTTCCTTATATCCGCGCACGTACGCACGCACGCACGCACACACACACACACACACACACACACACACACACACACACACACACACACACACACGCGCGCGCGCGCGCGCGCGCGCGCGCCTTTTCGGTGCACATTTTACATTTCTCCTTTTCTTTGCTACCACGTTTTTCGGACGTATGCATATATTACAATTTTTGATTAATTCGACTCTGATTTGGTCTCCTAATTTTCTCTCGGGTGAACCAGAACAAGGACAAGGACTTTATATATAGCGAACCAACTAAATGAATTTTGTTGTTTGGATATCGTAAATGGAGAAAAATATAGTCCTGTAGGCGAAATGTATATACGTATACAAATATTTTGCATTGAGCTTGATTATTTTTTGATTTCAATAATTTGCGGTGAGAGACACAATTAAAAATTCACGTGGCAGTGATAATTAGAACTGTCGTCACTTTTATGAAACATTATTTCAACGAGCTTTACAGAGGAAAAAGTACACGCGAATGCTTCGTATGACTGAATAGAATTGTGCAAATTATTGAATAAATAAGTACAGATTTGCCAATGAAAGAGATAAAATTATTAATTTTTGTATCGCTTTGCCTTATTTAAACGCTTTATTAAAAGCTCGCATTATTCTGTATCTTATCTCTAAAGAATTCCATTCCATCTAATGAATGATATTATTTGTGTAATTTGTCTATTCATTGCCAGATTGTATTGCCATTTAGATTTGTAGACAAAGCTAAATTGCGTGGATCAGGATAAAATCAATTTTGAAAGATCCGGTGATAAATAACGGAGCTCGGAATTCCGATTTTCGCTCTATGTACTTTTCTCTGTATGACTCCTCTACGTGCACCGTTTAAGGAACACGATCGTGTTGTTAAGCGACCTTTTCACCTTGTTCAAACTCCTTGCATCGTGACACGCCTCTACATACTTATTGTTATATCGTTATTACTGCAGCAGCAAACTTGAAATCGTATGTATGCAAATACACATATGTATGTAAATGCGCGCGTACGCACACATACGCACTAATACGCATACAACCAACGAACAAACAGAGAAACGAAACTTCCAACATCACTCTCTCTCTCTCTCTCTTTCTCTATATATATATATATATCTCTCTCTGTCGTCGTCACAAATCTTGATGTTTAGCCCAGTGTTATGGATTTATGAACACCAGCCCATTGTACTTCCGTCTCCCTTCTTTTCGCTCTAGCGCTTGCCTGACTATCTCTGTCTTTTCACCTTTGCGCGCCTCATTCTTTTCTTCCCTCCCTCCCTTTTGTCATTCGCTTGATCCGCAAACTGAATTCCACCACAGTCCCCATTTACCCTTCACTCATGCAACAGTGCTGGCTAGGAATTGACTCCCGTCACTTCCGTCTCTCTCGGTTGCTTCTTTTTTATGTGTCAATCCAATTTCTCGCATGTGTTTCCCGCCTATCGCACGCTTGCTCGCCATCGTACGGCTTTTTGCAAAGTCTCGAACCGAGTGTCGAGAAGACTGTGACATAAGAGAAGAAAAGGGAGGAATTACAATTTAATGGCATAGCCATAGAAAATTTCTTTTAACAATCTAAAAAATTTTTCTTTTAAATTTATTTTTAATAAAAAATAAATGTCAAGTTTCGCGTACGATTAATTTCATATTATAATTTTTAAATTTTTAATTTTACATTTTACATACAGATTAAATTAAGGCTGCATTCCGAGCTTCATTGCCAGTATTGTAAATCTATAATTTGTGTCATGAACATTATAGATTTTCAGTACTGACAGTGAATTTCGGAACGCAGCTAAATATTCAACGTATACATGTATGTATGTACATGAATTTCGCATTTGTTTTTCGCGTCAAAACAATTGCATTAAACGCAGATAGATCTCGAAAGCTTAGTAGATTATTATTTTTGCGGATAATAATATAATATTTAATCTCTGGTTTCGTTCGAAAGGATAAAATAGTGTTAAGATAGCGTTTGGAAGGATAAAAACTACTTTTGTAACATCAATGTACGTTCCAAGCTTAATAATAAAATTGAAATCTTTAATGATCAAAAAAGTAATTGTAAAAATTCTGATATTCCAATGACAAGAAAACGTTTGTCGTCATATATCAAAAGCACGTGTTGAGACTTTTAATCTTTTAGCTTCTAGTAACTATCAATATTATTAGTACACATATAACTTTTCGTCAAATATCGCGACCGTGTTAAAGCCGTACGATCGGCTCGATTTGCACGCATCACAATTTTTTTCTTTATTCCCCTTTTTACTACTCGAGATACGATCGATACGTGTTTCATCGACATATGCACGTTCTTACTGCAAAGTGCACTTTCCAGCACTGTCCCGATTATCAACCGATTCTATTTCAATTTTTTTCTGTCTGATGACCGTTCTTTTATAATATACATATATAGTTCCGATGTGTGTGGTAACGACACCGCACGTCTTCCCGTAGTTCCCATAAATGAAAAGAAAAAAGGGAAAAAAAAGAGAGATATTTGAATTGTGATACGATTGTGATACATTTTCGTCGGTCACAAACGATACTCTATATTTCGTTACGCCCTCACTCTGCTACGTTACACTTGTTACCACAATATATTAAGTGTTGTCGCAGCTTAGGTAGTCGTGGTTCCGTTTACAAGAGATCGATTGCCATCAATTTGCGCGATTAATACTCGGCGTAAAGTAATGATGACCTCCTGTGCTTTATACGAGAGAATTTTTCTTGTCATCGTACAATCATTTCTCACAAATTATTAAATACGCAGATAATTGTATAGGTAATAAAAGCACGACTATCATAACTCACATTATTATTTATGACAAAATTGCTGACGAAAAATGCTACGAAGGATGTAACGATATATTCTATACTTTTATATGGACGCTTCATTGAGATTTAAAGTGGTCGGCGCTGGAAATATTTACATCGTCGTGCAAATTTTGTACGAACACATAAAAGCAGAGTATTATTGAAAATGTCTCTTTTTATAGACTCGAATAAAAAGTTTCTTTAGCATTGTCTTTTGGCGATTCTCTACTGATTGTGAGAGCCTTGTCGTTTGATCTCTTATTATTACAAAAAAAATCAGTATTTAGTGATTTGATAATTGACGATGATTCACATTTATCTTTTATATCACTTTATGACGAAAATTTTTTTTTATAATAGATACATATAAATAGTTATTGTGCGATATTTAATATTTACCAATTATGTCGTTTCTCTCATATACATATACATATATCTCTGTCTGTGCTGCTTAGTGATCGTTATTTATCATTAACGACATCCAATACGGAATGAAAAATGAATGTCGGCATTACGGAATTTTATCATTTTCTGCTACATAAGAATCTAAGTTTAATTAGAGCAGCTATTGAATAAGACTCTTGTTTATCTTTCTTATTTACCTTTTTCGTGTTTACGTTTCGAATACACTGTGGAAAAATGAAAAGGAAAGCAATTTCTGCCTACTGCTTCTATAAATCTATGATATATACTATTATCTATCTCATTGTCTGCATATTTTATATTTATATACTTATATATTTATATGTTTATATGGTGATGATTGATTAATTTAATCTATTTTCTCGCTAATTTTATTCGCCGAATATTTCCATTGGCATAATTCATTAATAGCGATTATGAAATATATTTTTCTTCCTTTCTTAGCATATTTGATCAGAAAAATTTATTTTTAAATATTATATATGTTAACTGAAAAAGAAGCGATTCGCTCTGATGAAATTTTAACAACTTGTTATTTGTGTTTTAAGCTTCACTTTTCTGCAATGTATTCGTTTGATGAGGAAGCGATATAGTGTTGATTTATACGTATACATTAATATTAGATAAATCGAGAAAAATAAGCCTATAGCTTTTTATCCAGCGATGTGGCTTTATCAATATTTCGTATATCGAAATATTTTAAGCGTTATGTAATTATACAATAAACTGTTTGTATATTTGTATATCGTATACGTGATGTATGTATGTTGTACAGAGGATAAGAAGGGCGGCGTCGACCGGAGCAGCACGGTCATTGCCAAAGAACCCGAAGGTAAAGCCAACTCTCGAGACTGAGAAACGTTTTCATAGTCTCTTCTGTGTATTTTATACATATACATATATACACATTATATATATATATATATATGTATATATATAAAACTAGGCGTGTATATATACGTATATACTTATCTATTGTGCATTACTTTGTAAACGTCGCGCGATTGTATTGGCCTCTCCCATCCGTACTTTCAACATTCAATTAAATAGAAAATATCCTAATTGATTTTAATTATTTTAAAAACCGATATGAAAGAAAGACTAAATATACGAATCACTTTGCAAAATCTGAAACTATGCTATTACGTTATTGTGAAAGACATAATTTACCAATGCACAACTCTATGGTATATTAGAATTTTTATCTTGTTTATCACATAATGTTCTTGTTGGTTGTATATAATTATGAAATTTTTCGTATTTTTATCGGGACAATCGCCATCGATATGTTATCACGCATCGGGGACGAATATTTCTCTTTTTAGATAAAATTCGTATATATTCTCTCGTAATACATTTCATACATTATCAAACCCATACGGGCACTTTGTCCAAGCGAACATGTGGAGAGATAATTTTACGTTGTCGCGACTGATATATTCCCGAATAATAATCAATAAAGTGAGCAAAACGAAAATTATCTTTGTTTTGTAGAAAGATGGACTGTACTTATTTTACGCGAATTCTTTTTTTTTCATATATAAAATATTAGGTTAAGGAATACTTTTAATCGAGCTTAAAGTCATTACAACCGACAATCGGTGTCAAGATTTAATTGCAACTATTGATAATTGCGACGATGTCTCTTGCGGTTAATGCAGCTTCGCAGTACACATTGCAACAGGCAGAGTTTGAACATAGCGATCTGTGTTTTGTACTGTATGCAAATTAAACATATATATATAATTATATAATTAATTATTTATTACATTAATACGTGCTGTTATGAAATTATTAATTAAATAATGAAATTAATTATTCTTTGAGAAAGTTGATTATTTGCAGTATGTTCATATTATGCTTGAATACTCTGTGCGCGTTGATAAATCGAATTTTCAATTTATTTTAATATAAATTCTTTTATAGTTGTATAATACAAAATTTGATTTATAAGGAATATGCGGTCTTTGAGTACCTACACTTACATCGAACTCGCTACACATAAAGTTTAGATAAACGGCAATTTACATGATCGCTTGGATTCTGACAAAAATCACGCGTCAGCAGATTAATGCGATTGCACTGACAGTGAGATCAATTACAGCAGCTTAAATGAAATGGTGCGATCTCTCAAGCACGCATAATATCGTAACTCTTCCCAAAGCCTCTTTCACAAAGAGGAAATTTATGAATATATGGGGTCGTAGCCATTTTAAAAGCGATCGGTTTCAATTTCCGGTACATTTAAGAAATCGACCACGATGCGTGTAACGCGCGTTTATCACTAGTAGAGACTACAAATCGCCGCAAGAGATATTAGCGGGAAAAGATTGAGCCAAGTATTATGACGAGTGGGAGAGGGCCGATCTCACGAGAGGCTTCGTGCCCAGTTTCGTGCCCGAGCTTCTGCACCCTTTCTGTTGCCGCTTCTGCGAAATTGTTGAAAATGGCGGATTTATCGTCTCTCCTTTCGTCTCTCGTCGAGAATAACATTTCGGACTCTTATATAACTCTTCGGTAATAACACTTACTTATTTTTTTCTTTCTTTTTCTGTTTTTTTTTATGTACATGGATTCCTTTCTAATCGATCTAAAATTTATCCCACAGTCCATACTAAGGATCCTCCTGTGTTCTCTCTTGATACGCTTCGCGACAGCGAAACTGCGCTCTCATAGCTAATGCAAGTGCGGCTAGAGATTATATTGTCTGGTGAATCATTGTGATTGACATTAATCAAACTGTTCGTCGAATCCCACGACGTGCATTACGTCAGAGCGACATATCCTTTGAATCACTGTATTTAGACCTGCGTCTCTGTTTAATTTAATTGTGATGCAACTGTTAATTTACTCCATTACCCCATTATCTCATTATTACTAATTGTAAGTACGATTACTAATTCTCCTGATTTCCATTTATTACAATTAGGCACATCGCTACGCATTGGCTAATTATTAGAAACGTGAATGTGATTATGTTCACCCAATTAGGTAAAAATCTAATTTTTTAAATTGATATTTCGTATACAACGAAATCATAAAACGGGAAAGAATTTTTGATCTTGTACGGAGAAAAAAGTAAAGGGAAAACCCAACATTTTTTATTTTTATTATTTTTACGTAATCTCTATGATTATAAATCATGCATACTCAAATCTAATTTTTTTCTCCTTTTTTTCAAAGCGAGTAATTAAGTAGTTAATATTTCGAGTCGTGAAATTAAATTTAAATAATTGATTAAAATGAAAGCTAAAAATAATAAAATGACTAGC
Source organism: Tetramorium parvispinum (assembly GCA_011638315.1). Taxonomy (NCBI): domain Eukaryota; kingdom Metazoa; phylum Arthropoda; class Insecta; order Hymenoptera; family Formicidae; genus Tetramorium; species Tetramorium parvispinum. Next base: position 83,124 of record VBVR01000024.1, read on the forward strand.
TAATATCGACGATGATGATCGGTTCTTATCGCATAGTCGGGTATGTAAATGTGTGTATAATGAAGTCGTTGTCGCGAAATTAGTTATAACTATGTTGTAATAAAAGCGGCATGAAGGCAGCGCTACAGTGGTAATTAACTCGAAAGTTCAAATTAACTCGATTTATAATTCCAACTAAGTAACGCGGGAAGCTTACTCTCAGATATAAGCTCAGGCGCAGATGGTTTAAGCTTATGTAAAGTTAATCATACAGTCGAAACAAAGCTGGGTTCGATTCTAAGAATTCTGCAACGGTAATTATATACATTTCATTTCATCTCACCATGCGCAATAATATTGCACGTTTACACGTCGTGGAAAAATGTACATGCGACGTGTTATCAGCGTAGATATTATTTTCAGAATATATACATATCTTGATTTCTCTCGCGCAATATAAGGAACTTTCGAAATTTCGCTTTTGTATTTTTAACGAAATCAAGAGAAATTTTGACAAGTTGAAACATTGACAATGAAAACGCACACGAATAAATATTTCTTTTTTTTTCTCATGGAACGACAAATTTTCTCGCGAAAGGCATCGCAGCTCCACTTGGTCTCGCGCACGAGCGAGCGCGCGCGCTTGAGACGTACTGTCAACAAAAATACCTGGTCACTTGGCATTACTTGAAAATAGATCGGCAGCGGTTCAAGACATCGTACATTCGACTTACCTCGCGAGTGAATTGAGTCGCGCTCGACAAAAGCTCGCCTTTCGATTTTTGGTTTCACCGTGCCGACTATTTCGCAAATTTTTCGGTGTTACGAGAGGGATTAATTTTCTTCGCCTCCCTGCATTCAATAATGCATAATCGTTATTCCGATAACATGGTGCGTGTGATTTAGTGAAAACATTTTCTAAAACGTTATCGCGATGTCGGCTAATATCATACCAAGTTCATCCAAATACACGGAAAGTTACGGTGAGTCTCTGGAGATTTCGGTTCTTCGTTACAATTTCGCTAAAATTTTGTTACAAATTTGTATCCTTTTCGTATAGTTGCGTTATACTTTGTTCCCGTGTTGGCACTTGTTTGTTTAATATCGGGTAATTGGCAGTAAACGTTTTTTCTTCAAGAATTTGTTCTGAAAAAATTTATAATGGTCATTTCTGCAAATCTTGTTTATTTTTTTACAACGAATATCGAATATTTAATTATATATATATATATATATGAATTTATTCACCTCGTATTACTAAGAAGCGAGTATCTGAAGAGACTTGGAAGATTTAACTTTAAATACTTTTGGCGCGTGCTCATAAATTAAATTTTTGTTAAAGGTTAATTGAAAATAAATTTACAATTATTTTCAAATTTAAATCTGAATTATCAATTTCCTTCAACAAGTACAAAATATCGAAAATAAGTCTATTCCGAAAATGGCTAAAGAATTCGCATCAAGAGTACGTGGGAGTGTTGTGTATACTGATCGGTGGCTGGCTCTATATTAACCATGAACTGTCTGTAACAATGTTAATATGCAAAACTTTCGTTACGGTTAAACGCTACGTACAGTCGGATCATGATTATATGTATATATATATATATATATGTGTGTGTGTGTGTGTGTGTGTGTGTGTGTGTGTGTGTGTGTGTGTGTGTGTAAGAACGCGCCTTTAGAATTCTATTTCAAGAATAAATCTTGCCTAGAACGCATGAGCGAAAATTTACGCGGAATCACATTCTCGTTCTACTTATACAAGGCCATTGCTATACGCAAATAATTGACGCCGTTGATTCATCTCTTTTTCTCTCTCTCTTATTCTCTCTTTTCCTATAATCTGTAACAAACATTGATCCCGACCGCTTAACAAATTAAATTTTCTTCTTTTGCTGAATCTTTCTGCTAACATTTAAGTTTTCATTTTACCAATTCTATATTTCTGTCTGGTCTTGAAGGAATATTCCTCCTTTCTAAGAACTAATTTAGGGCGTTTGTCATGACATTCGTCAGGTTGATGTTGCTCGAACAGTGTGTTAATCCATTTACGAGTAACATAAATTATAATAGTTCAATAATAACCCGACCCAATTAGCGAGATGTGGCTTCGCGACTTGGCATTATTTCGAACGCGCCCTTTGTACAATAATAATAATAATAATAATTGATCGATGCCCAGACCGGCTTTGTGCTCTCTTCGTACGTTTTCTCTTCGCGTATCATTCTTGATATATCGCGTTGAAATAAAGATTGTAAGGTCGCGTCGCGACAGCAGTCGTCTCGCAGAATTTGCTTCTTACCGTTTGCGCTTTGTGCGCTTGTGCCTGTTTACCGTTTTTCACTCGTCGTGCTGCTGCGTGATGCGCTATCCTCCCTTCGAAACGAAAGCTCTTGGCTCGTTCCAAGGTACACCTCCGAGCAGTCCCGCGACAATGTCCGCGTTCTCCAGAGCGGTCGGCGCGGCCACAACTATGATGAATAAACAGGTCCCGAACCAGACTCAGACCCAGACCCAGACTCAGACTCAGACCCAGGCTCAGATTCAGAGTACGGGCAACCCCCTCGGAATTGCCGCAGTTCTTCTTCAAGGGGCCCAAGGTAAATTCAGGATTTATGCTCCATGATTTTTAGGGCGAATCGAGTACTATAAAGTATGTAATACGCGCGAATGAAATCGCTACATATTTTTTAAATTGAATTTATTAAATCGTGACCATGAGAACGAGATAATTGTTGATAAAGTAATCTATATAAACATCTCTTTGCCTTATTCAGAGTCATTTCACGACGTAACACTTTTTTCATGGAAAAATTGCGAAATTTTTTTCGATGGTGTACATATGTTTATAGATTAACATTCAGGAATCACACACCTACCACACTGTAATCTGAATAGGAAAAGGGAAATAAGAGAATGTGATAAATATGAGATTCTGTGAAGGTTGAAGATGAATCGAAAATATAAACGCTTAATATAGGTTTATCATGTGAATTATAAATAATATAATATCGTATGAATCGAAGGGGTGCGAATGTGCATCGATCGCGGCTCGGTCGAATTTGTCAACTTTTCGAAAGCTTATAGAAGCATAATTTGTAAATTTGTTTTGTCTCTCTCTCTCTCTCTCTCTCTCTCTCTCTCTTTCTTCACATTTCTTTTCCCCTTTCTCTCTTTCTTTACGCGTGTCGCAGGATAAGATGTAGGAACACATATACAGGAAGGAGATGCTAAAGAGCAACTAATGGTGGTTTAATCGACAAATCGGTAAGGTTACTTCAGCCGAATGACCCATTTCTGCTTCTACGCTTTATCGAGATACTTCGTAGAGAGCACAGATAGACACACATATATGTATACATGTCCGATGCGTAGCAATAATTCTTGATAAAACGGAGGACAAGGCAGAAATCGGTCTAGATATTTCCGCTTTAGACAGCCGGAGCATGATTTGAAATTTATTATATAAATAATTTTTTCTTTCTTTTTTAATTATATAATATACTCGTATACACTTATAATACACTACATACTTTTGCGAGATTCGTTACAATACGTTTCTCACTTTTCTTGCACTTCTCTTTTGATGTTCACGCTTTCTCACGCTCTTTATATCCGATAGTTTGTCCGTTTTTTTCCCCATTGCACATTCACGTTGCACATTCACACATGTATTCGATGATTCTTTTTAGACTTTAGATAAGATCCTCAGCCGACGATCCTTACGTGAGAGATGCGACAGATACGGGAGAAAAACGAGCTTTTCTCTTTATTGTCGTATCTCTTTACGTCGCTCTGTTTATAGTATACAGACAGTACTGTCTGATCAATAATAATCGATAATAATCCTGTCGATTGACCGGATCGTTCAATAATTTTCCTCTATCTTTTCCAAGTTTCATTCCTCTCTATCGAACAGGACTCAGACGATTATAAAACTGATTCGCCATCTCGCTCTCCCGGCGATATCTCGTTCGCTCGACGACTCCCTTGCTCTGCTGCTCTTTTGTCGCGGATCTTTACTTATTTACGGATTCGAGCGTCGGGAATAGACGACGCGATGAGCGCGTGCGTTTTACACCATCTCGCTAACCACATTCGTTCCCGTTGAATTTTGCAAATCGAATGAGTTTCATAGTTGCAAATAGAAACAACAACGACATAAAACTGTAATATATGTATAAATCTAAAGTAAAAACTAATATCGAGACGTCTGATTTAATAAACTTGTCAGGTAAAATGTAGTCAACTGCTGTAGCAAATAGAAATTCTTGTTTGTACATATTATAGAAAGTATATTTTATTGACTATAGTGTAATTTGAAATTATTATTTATTCATATGATTTGAATTTTCCCATATATAATTCATTAAGATGCTGTCGCACGCATGCATAACATTTTCTAATTTAGGTTTTTCAATGTTTATTATAAATAATGATTTGTAACGATATAAATTATAATCTCGGTAAAACTTCAATATAACCCCGCCCTCATCTTTGATTTTCTTCTAATTTTGCAAATCGGCTGCTTCTTCATCAAAAACTCTTCTTTGAAAAGGAGCCGATTTGCAAAATTAGAAAAAAAAATCAGAGGTGTTATACCGTAATCTCTCTCTTTGTCTGTTTTCCTCTTTTTTGTTTTCCAATTCGTACGCACGTGGCTAATTTCAAGATATCCTCTTTATTATGATTTTCGAGTAGTCTCTGCGATTATAGTATAACCCGGAGAAAGCGGAGAATTCGCGAAAGCCAGAGAGCATAGGTCGAGTCGGATGCGCGACGCAACGGGACGGTACGAGAATGAGACGCGACAGACACGCAAAGGCTTCTTTGACGTTGACACTAGCTCGTGTTTGGTTGGTTGATTGCATGACTAGCTGGCAGCGCAGGATGCGGTAGCAGCAGTGGTAGCAGCAACAACAGCCAGAACAGCCAGGTCGGCGCGTCGCCATCATCGCCGGCCAATGTCAGCCAGCAGGCGAGCAACGAGCCGCGAGCATCGCGCCGCCAGGATTCCTCGTCCACCGGTCTGTAGCACGATAATCTGCCACGGTCCCTCCCGTTATATATTCTCTTATATATATGTTCTTTCCTTCTTCCTAGAGGGTGGAAACGATCCCATCATTCGTTCTGCATGCTGTAATACAATGCACGTGGTTATTCTTGAACCTCATTAATGATTTCGAGTATATCGGTTGACGTTCTATCTCTATCAAATTCTATCGCGGAGCATCAATTTTCAGTTGGAATTCCGTTCGAATTCCTTTGTTAATTCAAGATCGATCGATCATGGATCACGATTGGTTATTCCTGCTCCTTGAGCTCTTTGATCGATCGAGCTGCACATGATTTTCTGTAACAGCTCTTGGCGATATTCTCCTTGCAGCTGCCTCGCGAATCGTTTCGGCAAAACGTTTCGGTTTCTATAAAATCGCTGTAAATGGCAATGAGATAGCGCTTAACGAAATATTGGGAAATACGATCGCGTAGGATATTTATGAGACGGCTAGACAGAAATATTATCCGAAAACCACACGTTCCGTCGTGCCGCCTATAAATAATCGGCATTAATGTTCCTTCTGATTTATGGGAACTGATTCGGTTACGTTTTCTCTGCGTCCGCGAATAAAGCGAAATAAATGTACAAAAATAATGGGATTAATTACAGCTGCCGGCCTGTTTGGACATTGAGCTCAATTTACGATGACTGCTGTAACAACGTTACAGTAAATAAATGCGAACAACATTTGGTCAATTTGCGATCGATCGAAGCGAAAAGCCATTAGTTGACGAGTAAAAAATTGAATACGCTCGGAAGTCATTTTTCTCAATGTGCTCTATCAATTTCGTTTTTCTCATTCTCCCTCTAATCCGTGTGCTTACATATCACAAGTGTCTGGAGTCACTTTTAAGCTTAATGAAATCTCGCGCTACACGTTGAAAGATATATGTTGCACGTGGAAAATTATAAACAGGAAAAATAAAAAAAATTGTAACCGCGCTGCTTTTCCACTTTCCTAATTCATATCACTTATTTTGGACATGAATGTTAAATACGAAGCGGAAAAGATAGCAACGATAATAGCATACTTAATGCCCCATGTGGTAAATTAAATTTTTATTGAGTGTAGCTCGGGCTCCAAACTCATTCGTTCCTCGTTACACTCGGTAAGAGAGAAAAGAAACAAGAATATAAAGATGCACGCCGAGCGCCTCGGGAAGCTTTCCAAGCAGCCTCAACGCGCATAAATTTACGTTCTCCACCCTCTATCCTCTTTACTCGCAATTGCGATTTATCTCAGTTGCCGTTGAGCCGATACCTCGCAAGCTCGATTTAATCCGACGGTGAAGCTTCTCCGTCTTCTGGGATATTATCGGACGGGACGGGACGGAACGGGACGGGACGAGACGGGACGTCACCTTGACCGGCATTATGTCAAGTAACTGCCGCCTGCGCGAACCAGACAATTGACATTAATGCGATTATCAACGTTGATACTTAAATAGCGCGCTCGACGAGATTAACGAGTTTCGAATGCATTCGAATGCGCGCAATCAATATTTCCGAGCACCGTGCAATATGAAAATGAATAAATTTGAGAAATAGAATTGGAGATTGTGTCAAATCAATTCCATGAGAGGCTGAAACCAAAGCGGCGATTATCATACAGCAATCATCCAAAGCGATCAAATTTAAAAGAACGATCGATTTTCGTGATTTTTTTTTTTTTTTGATATTTTTTTGATCGTGTTCGATTTATTCAAAATTTTCTTTATATATATTTACTCATCTAAACTTCGTCGTCCTTCTTTACTTATTTATTATCAATTATCTTAAGCTTCATACATATTCGTATATTTTATACTTTGGCTCAGTCTCCAGAGCTGACCGAAATTTCTTCAAATGTGATGAATGTGACGATTATTCACGAAGCTTCGAGTTATCGGCATTTCTCTCCCGCGAGATTATTGCGCGATCAGCATTGTGTTACCAGTTTGTTTCTGTTTGTCTCTCTCTCTGTGTGTTTCTGCATGCTGCACGTGTTTCGCGTTTCACCGCCTCGTGATCTCGCGTCCGCGCGAGCGCGCGCCTTGTGTGCGCCTGCATGCACCTACCCCGCAAAAAAAAAATGTGCAGAACGGGAGGTACGATGGATGAACGATGATGGCCGACACGCGTCCCGGATGGGCTGCATCCTCGGCGAGGATCCCGCCGCAGATGGTAAGAGAACCGTCGACGTCCGTAAGCTCGAGGTAAACGCGAGGGAGAGGAGCACGCAGCAACCACCGTGCTGGAACCCCACATCTTGCGGTTTGCTGTGAAACTGGCCGCCTGGTCTTCTGTGTGTTTCCTTTAAATATTTTCACAGCGGTCACCGCCGAACGGCGAACAGCAAAAGAAATAATTACCGTAAACGGAAACATTTAAAAAAATATTACAAGTCATAAAATTAGAGAATTTGACAAAGTGACGTGTGTTTAAATAAATCAAAAAAATATAACAGTAATATTGTTTTTTAATTAGTGTATTGTGCATAAATGTTTTTATGAAACCTTTTGACCGTCTGAGACGAGATAATCATTTTTCAGGAGACTTAAAAATCGAATTTTATAATAAAAATTACGTACCTTGTCCCATCGCATTTGTCGACTAGCTGCATCTAGGCGGCAACTTTTTCTACATACCTATAGAAAGAACTGTATTTTTTTCTCGTTTTTCGATTTTGTTTTGCATATGAGGTTTTATAAAAATAATATACATACGCAATATACATGTGTATGCAAGAGTGCATCAAAGAGGAACGAACGTCTGCTCTGCAAATTCTAGCGGGAGAATTTTGATTATTAATTAATTAAAATTAATAATTTAATGACGTTTCTGTATCCTTTTTTACAATTTTTACAATTTTTACAATTTTGATGCGTGTAGATTGAATCTGATGATCGATATTTGTGTGTGGTCGATATTACGATAGACATATTCCAGGGTACCACCATTCATCATATTAATGAATGGATTGAATTCCCTTGATTACATTCCACCCCATCCATCATATCGTACATTCAACGTAATGCTGTCTCTGTGCATCGCAAGCAAGTAGTAAGTAACTGAGACTTTGGCCAGACCGAGACGTCTGCGCATACGTTTACCCTATCTACCTGACGCGCTCGCCGTGTGTCGATCAATTTCTATAATTAATACCAGAGCAAATTTATACATGTTACGCAGATTGTTCCTTGTGGGCCGAGATTTTATTTCAGAATGTAAGATTGATTTACATCATAGTATAGGATTTCGACGGATTCATGAAGAATCACTTGGATCTGCTTTCTTTGTTGTTATCGTTTTAATTACATTTCATAATACATTTCATAATACTTTCTAAATGCGCGATCGTTTCGTCTGAACTGAAAAAAGTGTGGCATCCGCATGTTTGCTTTTTGATAATGAACAATTTTGAACCTGAATTTAGTTGTGACCAGAAAAGCGCATCATATCATAATACGAAACAAAAAAATGTACTTGTGTATGACAAGATGACTGACTCGATGCTCTAGCATTCGCTGGAGCAGGCACGTCATCTTTCCTTTTTGTGAGCTCTGGATGATGGTAGAAAGTATCAAAAAATTAAAAGAAAATAACAAGAAAAAAACAATCCCCCATTCGACATGAAAAGGAAAAGTGGTGAAATGAAGCAGTGAAATGATTTTTGTTAATAAACGTTAACATCATAAAATACGATCACATACAAGTAACTTGTAAACTTTCAAATAATAAGCACCAATAGACAATAATTAAATTAGTGGAATGGAATAATGTTACTTTGTACAAATTAGAGCAAAAGTTGATTTTCGTACTTGATGCTTTGCAATAAACTGATTTAATAAATCATTAATATCTATATCGTCGAGCATATCGCTGTAAATGTTTATTGTGCCAATATTGTTTAAACGATATTGGAGGATTGTAAATCCCAAGTAATTTTTTAGCCTTCTAAGCGTTGAAAATGATTGCTGAGAGCAGACCAGCACACGAGAGAACGTTTACAAACTTCCTCATATTTCCAAGTCTGGATTTCCAGACCACCTTATCAGTCAGGTCTGGGAACATTCAGACTATTCAGAACGCAGACGACGCCCCTGCATTGGAGCTGAATCATAGCGAATGTCTAATCCGTGAGCCGCAAGTAACATGGTTAAGATTTTTACCGTGTATTAGCATTACAATCGAAGCCAATCAACCTCAACTTGCTGTGAATGTCGCGTAATTGTCTCTTATATAATTTACGTTCGCATGCACGCGAACCATTTAAATTGAATGCGAATCATAATGGAGGCGACAGGAGGATCCATTCGAATTCATGTACAATATTACATTTAAGCTGAGAGAAATGATAAAAAAAAAAACACACCAAAGATGGAAAGCATATCTGCGTTTATTTACCTAATATTTATACGTGCCCCATGTATATTATAAAGAAAAATAGTGCTGCTACCGTGCAGTCAATGATAACATCTAAGCAGAATCTAACGCAATGTCGGAAACGCAATCGAACGACAAAATGTCAAACGAGGAGGAAGATGAGAAAATGGATTATGATAAGAACTTTTGGGGGAGACGGTTAATCCTTTTAGACGATACCACACGTGAGGATTAAGCTAATAGCTTTTTAGAGAGAGAGAGATATATATATGCCAGCTATATGTTAGCTATATCTCCGTGAACATTTCGTGATTACATGCCGATTCGTTAGCTTTACTATTTTATTCTTTGACTGAAATATAAATGACTGGAATAAATTTATCACGAACGAAGCCTAATCCTCTTGTGTGTTTGTACAGCAGCTTGACTATTGCCTTGAAAATTATACATCCGTCTTGCCCACTTTTTAATACGAAAGGGATATATATATTGCTTGTAGACATAAGAATCGTGTGTCCTATCAAGACTTGCAGCCAGCTCTCGACCAACTCCCAATGCTCAGGTAAAGTGCGAAATTACGTCGTACTTAAGCGACAAATCAACCAAGGAAAATCAAGTCAAAACGAATCGAGAAAGTACTCGTACTCTCTTTGACTCGTTGCATCGTTTAGGAATTTGCCAAAGGAAACATATTGCCGGAAAAAGAGCTCAGGCCGACTTTATTTCTAAAAGTTTTCTAAAAATTTTCTTATATATTGCCTTTAGTATATTATATAATTAATAATCACAAGAATTACTTGATCTGACGAGTCTCTGCAAAGCGCTACAGCTCTTTTTGAACGCAATGTGTTTTCTTCTCTGTAGAAACGTTCGTGATTTTCGTTAAACACGGTCTCACGGTTCGCATTATCAATATTACAATTGAATAACTACAACTAAAATATAATGTCGTGTATCGTAATTCATGTAATATAACTTACCAAATGTATAGGTATATACCTATTTTTTCCAACTTTAATCTTTACGAAAAAACTATGAACGCGAGCCACTCTTGTGAGATAAGCGTTGTTGTCATTTCAAAATTTTGGGATTTAATTAAGAAGAACTAAGATCGATCGTTAAATCGCATTTTACATTTTATACATTATGTATTATACACGTTGTGTAGTCGAGAACAGTGATATTGCTGATTGTTTAAAACATTTCTGTTGAGCGAATTCTAGAATCTCATAATTGGGTTCTATGGCCGAAAGTGCTTAGCACTTGGAGTATTAAATGAGCAAAGTTTACGATACCCTCACGTAATCCACATACGTGCTGGCGCGTAATAGTAAGATATATATATAGGTATGCTTAATATGAGACGTTCGATCGATCGGAGACCGGGATCTTCGTTAACTTCGTAATATAATTCGGAATATCCAAGATAGTCAGCGAGAGTCAAGTTTAATTAGTTGGGACAGTAGCAGGCACCGTAGTAAAACTGGCGGTTGTGCGATGGTGGTAGTGGTATCCTAGAAATCGTTGATTCGCAACAGTTCATCGCCAAACTGACATTTTCCATTACAGTATTATTTTAATTATCATCACCGTGATCGTCTGTCATTGAAATGTGAATTACAGCTTACAGCTCGGCTATAATATATATTCTACTTCGAGAAAAGATTTGAATTTCTCTCTCTCTCTCGCGAAAAGTTAATTGTAATAAAGTAAAATTGATCGGTCTAATGTTAATTCGAATAAATGTAGCTATATACACGAAATATTATATAATACATGTACAGTTCGATGTTGAAAGATGCGAAATAATGGCGTGTATCACGTCTCGCGATCTCCGGATGAGACGCTTCCCGTGAAATGAACTTTGATTGTTCTCGGTGGCATCTAAGGAATGATCGCAATTTCCGTGTGCACGTTTGCTGGTCTGTGACGTAAGTAATGTGATCGTTAGGCTAAACGGTACGGTAGTTAAATATTAATCTATTCGTAGACGGAGGCGCGTACGTGCTATCTTTGATTTGATCAGACATAATAGGTAAGGTAATTTTGATAACTAGTACGTTGCACGAAAAAGACGCGTACAGTAACGAAAAAATCAAAAGGAAATGGTGTCGAGTGATGAACAGTAATCCAAGGATCGTTCGTTCGCAACAGGATAATTGAGACAATTTAGTCACGTGTCGAGTTACGCATGAAGCATCTCGACAAGGAGAGCACGCGAGAGGAACGCGATCGCGAAAGTCAGGAGTTGTGTGTGTGTGTGTGTGTGTGTGTGGAGATGCGCTTGACGAGTGAATGAAGCGACAGTCTGAATGAGCCTGAGGGGAAAGGCCATTGAAGAGAATGACAGAAACGCGAGACACGCGCTGCGCGCTGCTCAATCGCCAATTTGGCACGTGGAGTTGCGGATCTCGGACTCTCGCTCAGCTGCGAGATGATGCGCGTTCGTAATGATTCACGAATCAAAGAGCGCCGCTGATCTGAGAGTCGCCCTCAAGGGAAGCCCTGGAAAGGGCTCGCTTGTCGCGGACGAGTCTCCAACGATACGAGAGAGAGAAAGATATTGTACTTTGGTACTTGAATTTTAATATTACGTAATGCGCATTAAACTATATCTTATTTCTTGTTTCATCCTTTACGTCGCGCACCGTCGTAACTCACCAGTTTATAATTGATCTGTCGTGATAATACGTAGATAATATTTTCCGCGAGTTTCTTTTTCATATATACTCGTGAAATTATATATTATATACAATTAGTATTGGATTACACCGCAGCTTTAATTGTTACTACTTATCTTTTACATTTTTACATTTATCTCATTTCAACGTGTCGTACAGTTCGAGAGTGAAATGCTCATCACTTTCGATTCACCCGCTTCAATTGGCGAAATTTTCAAAACTGTTTTTTAGGTCGAAATATACTTATCGTTAGGCGAGAAATCGATCGACGATCTATATCTGAATTTCGCGAAACACAGAGCTAATTATTTGGCCAAATGTGCACAACGCAACCGGCGCGGGCGATCGTAATGATCGTAGGGCTTTAGAAAAGTTGACGACAAGATTAAATGCATGCGAAACTGTGTTGTGCCGTAAAATCGGTGTATCGGTAAGCCCAACGGGCATGCTGGTCGCATCGGCATGGACCGACTGACTGATTCATCTGTTGACGTTTCCAGCACGCCGGCAGGAAATCATCAAGATGACCGAGCAGTTGATCGAGAGCATCAACACCGGAGATTTCGAGGCATACACGTAAGTAACAGCGGGATATTTCTTTCTTTGTCAAAAAGAGAGACACGAAGGACGCGATTAGCACGTTTCATCCGACACCAAGCAGGAAAAATTTATTTCAGACTATTTGAAGGACATTCTCAAATAGAAGGAAATGTTGGAGAAAGCTAGTGAAAAGATTCAGGATACTCTGTCTAAAGTTTTCGATATTTTTAATTATAATTATTTAATTATTTTTTTTACATTTCATGTTTGTTTAATCGCCACTTACTTTATTTGCATTTGATTAGCATGTATCATTTAAAATTGAATCGGCCGATCAATTGATGATTAATTTGACAGAAATTGCCGATTTTCCGGATAATACGTGTACATATGTGTACATACGTGAAAGTTAATTAAAAAGATTACTGAATGAATACAAATTCGACAATTATATTAAGGGTGCGCAACAAGTAACGCGAAAAGCTTGCAAACAAAAACTTGCTAACGTTTAATCGTATTTCTAACAATGGAAGCTAGTTGATTGCGAAATATTCGACAACTGTGTAGAAATGATCTCAGTTGTGTTTTTAAGAGCAGAACTACCAATTGAAAGAAAGAGAGAGAATATAGATAAAATATTTACGTTCGCACAAATATTTGTCAACACACACACATGTATATTTTTGACTCAATCATTTAATTACGTATTTAGATCAATCATGCGCCCTATTTTTTAGGTGATGTAAAAGTTTTTGTCCTTTCAAAGGTTCTTTCTTTGGAAAGAGAATCTTTTTAATAAGCCGATCGCATTAAACTGAATTTTTCGCGCGCAATTATTTGCTTTCTCTTTCTTGTTCCTTCTGCATAACACTGTAGATTGATTGGTTTCTTCAACAGAAAGATTTGTCGTTTCATGTCGAAAAAACGTATAAATTGATATTAAAAATGTTATGATAAAAACAAAAGTATTGTATAATTATTATAATGCGATATATGTATACTAATCTCTTTTCATGTTTCCAGGAAAATCTGTGATCCACATCTGACCGCGTTCGAGCCAGAGGCTCTAGGTAATTTAGTCGAGGGAATGGATTTCCACAAATTTTACTTTGATAATGGTAATTACGATTCGTTTGTTTCATCGTTACGCTTCGCGCTTGTATTTAGCAGCAGCGTCGTATGTTTGTTGGCAACGTTAAGGTTTACGTTTTATAAGAAAGCAACTTTCGAAATAATAACTTTGCTCCGCGAGAAATCTTTTCTTTTCTTTTCTTTTTTGGTGCAGTTAAACTTGTCGCGCTCAACAAAACGAAACTGTATGCGAATATATATGTATACGAAATGTTTGCTGCTTACGATTATTTTGTCGTTTATTTATTTTTAGCTACTTTACAATCTATTCTTCAGAGAGTCGTCAATAAATATTATATTTTGTTCATGCTTGTTTATCAACAGATACGTTTGTCGCTGTAAATGGATTTAGTTTTACAAAGTGGAACATTTGCTTTTTTTCTACAAATTTTCTACTTTCTATGCGCCTGATAAAAGTACAATGTTTATAACTAGTTGGATAGTTTACAAGATAATTTTTTACAAAATATTTCAGCGTACGTGCAATTTGGAAGAGAGTTAAAGCAGATTATATCTGTGTTGCTAGAATATTTATATTATTAGCTAAAACACCAAGTAATAAAGAATTACACATGCCAAAGTGTTGCATAAAAAATTGATATACGAAAAAGTATATTTCTGTGAAATGAGCTTTCTGACGGTTTATAAATTCTCTTATACTTTGCGACTCTATGATGGAAATTTAGATTTCATGAAAATGAATAAAATTAAATTTTATCTAATGAATAAATCAAAAGATTTTGCATGAAAAATTTACAAAGTTTCTACGTAGCGGAAAGTTTGCTTGGCTCGTAGAATTTTCTATACAATTTTTATTTGTCTGACTTGCTATTTTTCCTCATTTTCCGCGGTACCTACTATTGACAGTAGTACGTGGTTTCTTTCTCTCCCTTTCTTGTCCCCCGCTCTCGTTCTTTTTGATTTTTTCCTTCTTTCGCAATACCTTGGCATTCTAAAAAGTTTTTACATCGTGTACAAATAAATCACAGTATTCGAATAACTTGTCACTTTGTTTCTCGTTAATACTCTAAGCAGTTCTGGGGAAAAACTGTAAGGCTGTCAATACGACGATCCTGAATCCTCATGTCCATCTGCTCGGCGAGGATGCCGCTTGCATCGCGTATGTCAGGCTGACGCAGTACATGGACAAGTGAGTAAAAGATTGAAGAAGCAAAAAGATAATTAAAAGAGATAAAGAAAGCCCATGTCCATATCCGTTTTTTTTCCTTTTATTACACGTTGATCTCTTGTAAATGACAGTTTTTGTTTAAAACTTTTTGTTCAATGTTGAAAAGAGAAAAAATTATTCTTTGCTAACCTTGTTTCAACAATAGCAAGATTTCTTTTTTTTGTACGTAATGTTTTTTTTCACTTAAGATGATGTCGTAATTTTCTAAGATATACATATCTCCAGGGTTGTTAAAGTTACTTTATAGAAGTGATTCGTCTCACTGTTTCGAAAATTTTCATTCGATTTTATTCCTAATAGATCTTTTAAGGCTGCGATCGACTTGACCTTACAAACGCTTCGAAGCAGTTTTCTTTTCCTTTCTTTCAATAAAGATAGAAGGAGAAGAGAAATGCTTCGAAGCCATTGTAACGTCAAGTTGACCGCAGCCTATGGTAGCTTGCGGCCGTGGCCATTCAATCAATTCAGTTTAAACTTCGGATGTACGCACGCCGCGATTATTAATTCTTTTACTGAAAAAAGTAATTACTGAAAAAAAGTAACGATTAAAATAACGACGTAATCGGTACCGTTAGGGGATAAATGTAACTACGTTATCAAACACACAGTTTCCAAAAAAAATAACTGTAACTCGTTACTTAACAATTCTGCATATCTCGTAGTATAACGTATAATTGAATTGAAGCTTTGTCCCGTGTATGTACGCATACATGTCTTTTGGTTTGATTCGCAGGCAAGGCGTGGCGCATACCCAGCAAAGCGAGGAGAGCCGCGTGTGGCACAAGAGGGACAACAAGTGGCAGAACGTGCATTTCCATCGAAGCGCAGTAACGGGCCCATCCCCGTTCTCCTTCAACCACAAGTAAATTGGCCAAGAGAGAATCTGCCCTGCTGCCGCTCTCTCGGTGAATGCTCGTTGTCTCCACCCTCCCTCCCCCAATAGAGCGCGAATGAATTAACGAATATTAGGAATACGGAGCAGCACAACCGGAGCACAACCGGAGCATACCCGGGCACGCTCACGAACGAACACACACACACACACACACACACACACACACACATACACACAGCAACACAAAATACAAACACCGTAACATGTAGTAAACGAAACGCGACAAAAGCGAAGCCACAGGATACGGCGCAACCGCCGACATGTGTTACCTGCTCCAGCGTACGTACTATCTACAATTACGCGTGCACCGCGCCACGTGTGCCTCGGAGTCTCCACGAGGGAACAATGCGCGAGAAAAAGAGCAGAGTCAATCACGCGGTCGATTGTTTGACGAGCACCGAAGACGCAACGTAGACCCTGTCCATTGTCGATTAACGAATGCGCTCGCGGTGGAGAGAGAGAGAGAGACAGGGGGAAGGGTGGGCCACGGGGACAGAGGAGGACAAGGGCAATTTTTGGGCTGCACCGTACCGACATTTTAACGTCGTCCACATGCGCATCTCTCGCGATGACACGTTTTTCCTCGATTCTCAAAAGCGAGATTGATATCCCTGATTCTCCGGGATATCCGAGCGAGCAAATCCTCCGAATAAAGTTACGAATATCGAGACATCGAGTCATGGTGTAACGAAGATTTTATGAAACTGCAAGCGCAATCGAACTCGCGCCGACATTGGTTGTCGATTCGACGATTATGTGATGACTGATTGAGCGTCGCTGACGATATCAAAGACGAGAAGTAGAGGGTAAACCAAGTACATCATCGGTAAATGGAAAATTTGCAAGAAACCGTATTGTAAACATTAATATGCACAGTCGGATAAGACGAATAGAGTACGTTTGCGCACTCTGCAGTGCAGTCGAGTCGTGGAATAAATGCTACCGGAAGGAATATTCAATGGCAGATGGCAGAAACGAGTCGTCGGTCTCCCCGGCGGAAAGGCAGAAAGCAGCAAGAGGAAGATAGGGTTGACTCGTCGATCGATGCTGGGCATCGACGAGGTCGGCGACAGTAGAGAGAGAGAGAGAGAGAGAGAGATATGAGAAGTAAGAGCTAAGAGAGGGAGAAGGAAACGAAGATGGCGCGAAAATTGCTGCTGGGCGACTAGAGGGATCGGCCACGGCCTCGCGCCGTATTCGCGTTGATGAACGCAAGGGCGGGATGTTTCTCCATGCGACTCCTTCTCGGTCCTCGTCTCGTCTCGCATCTAGGCCACGTGCCACGTCTCGCGGACACGAGAGAGAGAAAGAATCTCGGTGCATTCGTGGCGAGGTGCGATCGGAAATCTGCGCGCGAAAGATATCTCATTTTTACTCATTTCATTTCAACGATAAGATTTGACAAAGTTAGGACTCTCAATAGTTAGATTTGCGTGGTACGTACATTTGACGCTTTCTACACTTGAGCTCTCGACACCGGGTGTAAATACCGCTTTAAAAAGAAAAATTAAGGCACGATGTAGAAATGACTCGGAACGAAGAAAGAAATGGAGATGTAAGAAGACGGTATAAGACGAAGAAAAAAGTATCCGCTACGCATGAATAAATTTGATATCTCTTTCGGGGAATTACATTTTTACTTAGTGACGTGCAAGAAAGCCCTTGGAACTTCGTTTCTAACATAATGAACGTAAGTCTGACGTATATAAGCTTCGATTATTTCTATCGCGATTAGCGGTGCGATTCGACAAGTATCATGTCATCACACGCGAGCAATTACTACGTGATATCGGATCCTTCGTCATGTTCCTTCCGAATAGCGAGTACCGTTACGCGACTTGTAAGTAATAAATTTAAGAATCGACAAACTCGCCGATATTCGGTAGATTGCATCTCGCTGCGAAAAAATACTCTTCTTCCTCCCTTTCTTTCTCTTTCTCTTCGCTCCATATGATCCTCGCGCATTCAAATTCTAAGAAACGTAATGCACACGACCGTCCTAGAGAGAAATGAACCACCTTTAACGGTCTTGTCTAATTGTTAACGTCAGACTCTTCAACGATCAGACTGATTTGATTGCAATTAATTAATACACAAATATATCACGTATCCCTATCCCTTTCCTATCTTGCCTTTTTAGTTCAGTCTTGTAATTTCATTTGTCAGTCGGTCTACATTCCTATATACATATAGATAATCACATAATTAACAAGAAAAATTATCTTCGACAAGTAAAAGAATCAAAGGCAAAACGAGGAGGAGAAAAGAAAAAGTGAAGAAAGTGCAGATAAAATATTTTGAGAAAATAATACTAAAAAAATACATTTACTGCTCTCTCTCTCTCTCTCTCTCCCCCTTCCTCTCCTCTCTCTCTCTCTCTGCATTATTAATGTTATATAACTACTTGAAAAATCTAAAAGATATGATCGTAAACATCGCAGCAACAAGTCGCAGGACGCGACGAATGAATTTCACTGCGAAATTAGGGGTTGAGTGGATTGCTATCCAAAGTAATCACGAATCCAAACGTTTTTTGTCGAATTTACTTCATTAATATGACGAATCTTTCTACATTCGTACATTCTCTATTACTATTATAACTTACGCGTACTAATATCTAATGTAATTTCGATGAATGCGGGGAAACGTAAAGCGTCTCTCCATTTGCGAGAAATCAGGAGCAACATTTTTGCCATTTTGTTATATAAATATATATATATATATATAAATGAAAGAAACTATACACACACACACACACCACATATATGTATATATATATATATATATATTTATATTATGTATATGAGTGTAAGCGCGTGCGCGTGCACGAAAGTTACATTCGTAGAATCATTAATTAATTAAAGCATTGTTACCTAATCATTATTAATGATCATTCGTTAGATATTAGAGTGAATGTTTCAACGCTGTGTTTGCCAAGATTTTCTTTTTATCTTTCTCGGCGTCTCGAAGCTTTCACGCGTTCCAGTATCACGTGAAATATGTCTCTCTCCCTCATTTCCATATTATATTTTCGCGTTCTGCCTGTCGTTTAGAAAAGAACGGGTTATCAAACGATCGCATGTCGTCCGGCATGCATCGTAAATACGATGAATGCGCTTTTCCAAACGGTGGAACCACACTATGTTTGTGTGGTCGACATTTTACGCATATGTATATTAATACAAGGATACAGATAGAATATTATATGTATATATGCGTGTGTGTATGTGTATATATCCATACATGTATATATATATATATATGCATGCATATGTACATATATATCTATATATATATATATTATATTGCAGATATACATTATATATAAATATATAGAAATACGAAAATATAAATATAAATATATAAACACATAAAATTGCGAGATTAAGGAAAAGTTATTTCTACTATTCTAATTTGTCGCTTCTACGTGTGATTGTTGTATAAAAAAAAAAGATTCATTGATTTATTATTGTTATTATACGATTATCATTAACGTTACAGACTACTACTATTACTGCTACGACTACTACTACTGCAACTATTAATACTATTGCTACTGTTACCATACTCTACTACTACTACTACTACTACTCTACTATTACTATTACTGCTATTACTATATAATTATTCTTACCGTATTATTACCATTGCCGTCGCTGTTGCCGAGAGTAAAAAGAAAAGGGGAGGCGACTTATTCTTTACCCTTGTCTATCAGTCAATCGAAAATTCCGATTATGGGCTGCGACGATCGGCATAATCTTGTTTTTTTTTTGTTTAACGTGACAAACGCCACACGTAACGTACCCGTTCAAATGGATTAAAAATGTTATATACATAAATTAAGATAAATATAAATATATATATATATAGTATAGACCATGTTACGTTGTGTGCGTGTGTGCGTGCGTGCGTGTGCGTGTGTGTGCGTGTGTGTGTGTGTGTGTGTGTGCGCGTGCGTGTGTGTGTGTGCGTGTGTTTGTGTGTGCGTGCGAGAACACATGTATGTTCATATAATGTAACGCGGTCTTTATTATAAACGTTTATAAATACAAGTTTACGAATGTTAACGAAATCGATGAATCGAGTGACTAAAGTGTCGATATAGTATATTCTCATTTTTAGATATCTTTCCATACCGATCGAAAGCTCGGAGAAGCACACGTCCGCGCGCGCACGCGACGCACTGTTATTATGATTATTATTATAATTAATATTATTACTACTGTTACTCTCGCATACTTGACCGTTAATTTATAATTTATACCAAAGGCCGTTTCAAACGCGCGGAAAAGGACATGTTTCGCGATGCTCGCGAGAACGTTCTTTCGCTGAAAGTTGTACGCCACGTATTAAAGGTGACGAGAGCCCGAATTAAGGCCGTATACCCAAAGTATAAATTATTGCATTATATTATACCGATTGTAGCGAAGGATGCAGATATTTGTACTCGTATCGGAAAAAGAATTTAATCGGATTTCTTGGTCGGATTTCGGGTGTGTGTACCTAAGAGTTTCTTCCTTTACCAGATCTATCGTAATCTCCATGTGCATCAGCAATAGCGTGGTTTTCGACAAGTTCATTCTGGATTCTTTCTGATATGGATACACTGTACAGTGGCGTAATCGACTGTGACGTCCCTGTCTCTCCTGCATCCACCGTGCCGTTTGCCGTCTCTCCGCGCATCCTTTCCCCCCTTTCCCTCAATTCGTGCCTTTTCAACGTTTCCTTTCACGCTAAGATCGTCGAAATGCCGAAACAAGTTGATTGCACCACTGGCATGGGTACATGTAGGGTGTAAACTACGTATTATACATATTATATGTAAGTATATATAATCTCCAGATTTCTCACATTCCGTAGGAGTTTGCTCATTTTCCATTTTCTCGGCTCGTGTATCTCGCAATCTCTTTCTCCGCGTTTCTCCCGCGAGCGCCGTAATTAGCATTCGTGCAACGTTTAACGTTTAACGAGATGAGATGACGCGCGACGAGGAGTAATGTCTCGAGCTTTAATGTGTTCGACAATGTGTATCTCGTCGTTGTGCTTTTTTCTCTGGTTTCTATGTCGACGTGATGATTGTGTATCGATACGAGATATCATTGTACTTGTACTCTTTGTGCACGAACGCTAGGTCTCGGGATTATAGAAGGAACGATTATACAAGACAATTACGTTAATCAGGCATGCGTGACGTAGATTTACAATTAGTTACGTACGTTGTCTCGCGCGAAACTAGAAGCTATAATACGTGCGACCCACGTATCCGAGAACATGAAAGAAGAAAAATGCGTGCATGGCTGCGCCTCCCCCACTGGGATTTACATTTTCCTAATTGTAAGTAATGAAGATCGAAGCCTGTCGGTCGTCAACCGCTTAGTCTCCGACTTGGACTTTGTTTCATTAAATGGATTTCTTTATTCAACCATCAACTGTTTTTTTTTTTCTTTTATTACAGGCGAACATATCTTTGTAATCGAGTCCCGAGATCAGTGGTGAACGTTTAGCGGGACGGTGAAAGCGAAGCATATTTAAAAAAATTCTGCCGTGTGAGTGTGTGTGTGTGTGTGTGTGTGTGTGTGTGTGTGTGTCGCCGTCGTTATTATCGTTGTTTCATTATTTCGAAGCGAACGTTTGGCTTCTCTAACGAACGTTTCGCGTTCAGACGTGCCCTTGTTTCGATCAAGTGTGACTCGACTCGAGAGGAGGTGAAAATTGTAGTAAAGCTGGACACCGTATCGTTTCCTTCTTTTCTTCACAAAATGGAATCTAGGCAAGTGTGTGATTTTGATGAGAATGAGATCGATGAGAGCGATAAGCGATACGTGCATGTAAGTGCAATGAGAGCGATGTGATGTAACGATGAGAGCGGATTAGCGGTGTAGAGATAAAACGCGTACGTTCAATTACGCAGGGAGCTGCCGCTTTAGACGCTCTGATTTCTCATCGTTGCAAGCGTGTTTCAATCGTCAGTAGAGTATACACACAGATCGCCGATCGGTTGATTCGTCGTCAACACCGTTGATTCGCGAAGCGACGATGACGGAGTCACCAGTCACCGAGGGTAAACGATCTCCGAGCTAGTCTTGCCGCGGCGTAAAGATTCAATTCAATTCAACGCATACGTAGGACCAAAATTATCCGCGTTAGATTATTATCTCCAACGTTTCTCACTCTTTTGCGGCACTTTGGCCGCTTAAAATTTCTGCTACTCTTCATTTCGAATTCGTCTAATTCATGATCCGTTTTGGTTTGATTTGGTTTCGTTTCGTTTCTCCTTTGTTGTTACACCGTTAAAGATATTTTTAGGTCAAAGAATTCGGATGTATCTCTCTCTCTCTCTCTCTCTATCTCTCTCTAGCTCTCCTACAATTATTTGTTTCGATATTTTTCTCCTGCCACTACTTTACTCACCGTTACTTTATTTCGAACGCAAAGAGATAATGCGCGCAAATCGCGAAAGACGAAACTGAATGTAATCTCGTGTAAAAGAAATGTCTTTTTCTCTTCCTTTCACTTTTCCTAGAGGTCTCTTTCTTTTCTCTTTCCAAGGCGCGCGAAACGCCGCTCGCGCAGTCTCCGACTAAGTCTCTGAAAGTCTGAAAGTGACGATCGAGCCTTTCGGGCACGGTGTAATAAACACGTGTAACGATTATTATTCTAATTATAATATCAATCTTATTACATTTATTGTAATCACCATTAATTATTATGCCATTGTTATGTCTGTTGTCATTATTACTTTGCGTATACATATACGTATATGGATAATACGTACGTATACGCGCATGTTGCATAATTTTTCATGTGTATACATATACATAATTACATTATACGCGTGCGACGCGCAAAGAGTGATGGCGAGCACGGCGCGAGCAATTCCGCCTAGGTATTTGTATTTCTATCTGACTGTGAGAGATAGAAATAAAAACGCATGTAACGAAGCTGGCGAAAATACCGTTTCGCCTGTAAACTTTTCACTCACGGCTGTAATTAAAAATACGCTATTTTCCGTTGATCTTTCTCACGAATTACAAAGAAAGTCAACACCGCAGCATACGATATTTGTATAACTTGACGTTATAATGAAGAAATAAGAGAGAAGAGAAAGACAAAATATATGATGGAAATAGCGAATTTTTATATAGAACACATGTGCGCGAAAAGAATACGTGTTCCGAAATATGTGTTTTCTCCACTTTGAAGAAAGAAAGAACTGAGAAAGAGAGAGAGAGAGAGCGAAAGAACTTACATGCCTGTTGAGATTATCTCTCAAAAGTGTACGAACGTTACGTCTAGGACGTTATCTTTCATCTAGTTTAAGAGTTAATCGAAATTTAAGTGTGATGTGGTTTGATTCGTCTTACAATTTTAACTAAACATTCATTGTTGCACTTTTCTTCGATTGAATTAAACAAGCCACAAGTGTAAAGTTAAAATAGTCACTAACACGTACGCACAAACATCGCAGAGATCGCAGAGATCGCAGAGATCGCAAAACCACTGTGTGTTTGCTTCGCTATTATTGTCGCTATTATTTCCGCATGGAGCGGGGAAAAATCGGATCGAATCCTTAATTTTCATTGTCATTTCATTAATACGGTAAATATCATTTATTCATCCGAGTGATGTCGAAACATTTCTCGCAAAAATCAAGTGATCATTATTTCGGTATTTCTTTCTTTCTGTATAATTACATTTTTTACGCGATTCTTTTACGAAATAGATAATTGTGTAATTTTTTACGGAACTTTTGTTAGAATGTATTATATATAGATATATATATATTTGCGATGATTTCTTTTTCTTAATAATAATCAAATCAACGCTGTACTCAACGTTCGAATGGCATTCTGTCAAGGAATTTAATGTTATTTACAACTTGCACTTGGTTCCATTTGTACAATTTGATTTCGAAGTTATATTCGCATATTATATGAAAACGAAAACGAAAAGCATGGTAATCCATAGTTGAAACAACTTTGGCCTCGATCGGATCGGCGAGAAATCTCCAAAACGAGTACTCGGACTCTTGCTCTTGACGCTCTTGTCATCATCCTCGTTTGTGTCGTCACGCTTACTGCCACGTTTCAGGAGGACCAGCGGCGATGCGGCACGGGAAGGCACAGCGATCGAAATAACAAACCGTGACCCTGCGATAAATCGGTTGAATCGAAAAGTTTCGCCGGGAATTCATTTGATGAATACTCGCGCGTATTCTCAAACATTGAAATTGCCGGCCAAGGAGACTGCTCCTCCAGATGATAAAACGCGCTTCTTAAGCTTTATATCTATCCTTTATATCTGATTGATAAAAAATGAA
Source organism: Tetramorium parvispinum (assembly GCA_011638315.1). Classification (NCBI taxonomy): domain Eukaryota; kingdom Metazoa; phylum Arthropoda; class Insecta; order Hymenoptera; family Formicidae; genus Tetramorium; species Tetramorium parvispinum. Next base: position 107,284 of record VBVR01000024.1, read on the forward strand.
AATTTTTGTTCCATTTTATAAGACCTTGTTTCCTTCAGTTCTCTTTTATAAGTCATTTCTTCTTTTTTGCAAAATTTGCAAAAATTCAGATTAAAATTTGGTAAACAAGCGAAACGTCAGATGTTATACAAAAGATTATTGATTCTTTCATTCCTCTCCTCTTTCTCCCCCCTCATCAATTTACAACACATTTAATGTATAATTGCTAAATTCATTGTTACAGACATTCGTAGGTTTACTGAGAAATGGATAAACGATCGCGTACACGTTTGTCCTAATATTGAGAGAAATAAAAACGAAAGAAATAGACATAGATTGACTGTACTCGGTATGTATTACATACATACGTTACTCTTCGATCAGAGAGATTCTCGATTATCTCTTGTTTTCTTTCGTCTTTTCTCTCTCTCTCTCTCTCTCTCTCGAGACTAGAAATTGAAATAGTTAATATATATATATATATATATGTATAATCAACCGTGAATTTCTCTCAAAATTGACAGTAACTTTCAATTTGCTCCGTTGAAATATTTAAATTCGTTTTGATCTTGTCGGCTGTAAACAATACTATCGTGTAAAATTTATTACGACTCGTACCATTGAGATTTTGCTTTGTTTTTAAGGAGTTCCTGTAGCCGTCCGCGGAACTGAATTTTTGTAAAATTTTGTAAAAGGATTTCTTCGTATTACTTTCATAGATTCAAAAATCCTTTTAAAAAATCAAAGTATAGACATTAATACATGTCTGCTCGGTAGTATTTATTT